>PVIU01006201.1:0-106433 GCA_004026605.1 Ondatra zibethicus | reverse complement strand
GTAGCACAGCTTCACAGAGTTAAACAAATGCAACATCAAAGAATGCAACACATCTTTGCATCATTAAACAAATATTGCACAGCATAAACAAATGTCACACATTTTGGCTTTTGTAAAGCAGGGTTTCTCTTTATTGTCCCGGCTGTCCTGGAACTCACTCTGTAGACCAGGCTGGCCTCGAACCCAGAGATTCACCTAGATCCACCTACCTTGGCCTCCAAGTGCTGGGATTAAAGGCATGTGCCACCACCAACTGGCTTCAGTCTGCTTTCAAATACAACCCAGGGCCACCTGATCAAGGATGACTGGACCCTTCCACATCAATCATAATCAAGAAAATGCACCACAGACTTGCCCGCTGGCCGATCTGCTGGAGGCATTTGTTCGACTCAGGTTCTTTCTTCCCAGATGCCCAAATAACCCTAACTTGTGTTGAGTTGACAAGAAAAAAAAAATAACCAGGACAGAGAAGAGAGAGAGAGAGAGAGAGAGAGAGAGAGAGAGAGAGAGAGAGACTGTATGTCTGTGTATCTTTGATCTGTGTCTGTGTGTCTATGTCTGTGTGTATGTGTGTCTATATATGCCACAGTATAGCTGACTTAGTCACTGCTTATTGCTATGAAGAGACACCTTGACAGAGGCATCTCTTAGAAAACATTTAATTGAGGGTTTGCTTACAGCTTCAGAGGTTTAGTCCATTGTAATCATGGCAGGGAACATGGTTGGAGCAGTAGCTGAGGGCTACATCATGATCCATAGGCCAAGAGAGAAACTCTAGATTTGGCAATGGCCCTTTTAAAACCTCAAAGCCCATCCCCAGTGACACACTTCCTCCAAAAAGCCACACATCCTAATCCTTTTAATCCTTTCAAATTGTGCTACTCACTCCCTAAAATGTGAGCCTAGGGGGCCATTCTTACTCAAACCACCACAATTTAAGTGACTCCGTTCTCACCATCATGTTCATTAGGTTTGGCAGCAGGAGCCTTTACCTGCTGAACCATCTTACCAGTTCAAATAGGACAACTTCTAAATCTCATGTAATAATTTCTGTAACTGTAACGAGCTTGTACTTTATTAAATATTAAATGTATTATTTTAATAAAAACCTTGGAACAGATGCCTGAAGAAGATTCCTAGCAAACTGTGACTATAAAAGCTTTGCTAACTATGTAGTTAAGAAACGAATTTCAGAGACAATATGTTACCAGTTAACTTCCCATTGATGGACTTTATCTTCCAATAATACCCAAGATTTTCATCACCTACATAGCAATGATGCATCATAATTATGTCACTGTCAAAGCCCAGCGAGCAGAGGAGTGTCCTTCAGGCAGGCTGATACTTGAATTGCTTCCTCAGGAGATGCTGATAATGAGATTCCAGGGTTTCCCCAGTGTCCTGTTAGCTCTCCTGTTGATTGCATAAATTATCTAGAGGCCTCTTACAGAGAAAGCCTGGCTTCCTGTAGCTTCTAGCAATGTTGACAACCATCTTCAAATACTGAAAACCCTAACCGCTGACTGCTCTGGACTCCTTATTACGGAAATGATTGATGGCATGGGCCAAACTCACCTAAGACTTATAATATCAAAACCGCAAAAATAAACCATAAACATTGCTGCTATGAACCCCAAAAAGTTCATGTATTGAAGGCTTGATCCCCAAGATAGCAGTGTTCAAGTATTCAGATTTGGTTCACAGTAATCTGTCCAACCATAAGAGCTCTGACTTCCTGGTTACAGCCACTCACTGATGAATGATGGGTTCATAATTTAATCAAATTATGGAAAACTAATTAGAACCATTAAAGTCTAGCTCAGTTAAAGGAAATCAATAACTGGATTTATCAATAATTTTATCAATAACTTTTGAAAGCCATATCCCTTCCTCTCTGTGTCTCTCTATTTCCTGGCTGCTAGGAGCGTGTGCTCCACCACACCCTTCCCCCTCAGGTTCTACCTCATCATGGCGAAAGACAAGGCAGCCAGCCAGTTAAATAAACCTTCCCTCCTTTGAAGTTGTTTCTTTCGGACTTTTGTCCCGTCAGTAAACAATGCACTAACACAATCGCTGAGGTATGAATACTTGTGTCCATACCTCACACTCATGTTGAACTCCTAGCTTCCAAGATGATTGTGTTGGGGGTGAATCTCTAGGAACAAAATTTAGTCATGAGACTTTATCCGTGTGGACTAGAGTCCTTAAAAAGTAGGGCTAAGGCAATGCCTTCCCAAATCCCTCCCACTGTGTATGCACTAGAAGTTTCTAACTAGGCCCAATACCAAATCATCAGCACTTTGAATTCTCTATTTTCCTTAATTGTTAAAAATAAATTTCTACATTTATAAGCCACCTAATTTATGGCATTTTATTACAGACACCCAAACAGGCTAGCCAAGCACTAAATACTAATGTCAACTTAATTACTTTCTTTGCAAAGGAAAACCACAGGAGACCATTAGGAAGCAAATGGGATGATAATTCAGCAAGAACTTTTATGATGTTGGATGTTCGGAATAGCTAACAGATGCATTTAACCTCTGCTGAGTGTCTTCTACAACTAAAATGAAAAGAATGATCCAAAGGCCCTCAGACAGCATCCGGCCTCACTTACAAGGGACTACAAATAACCGGGTTCCCTTTCTGAAGAGCTAGACTTATGGCATTCCATACAGAACATCTACATAACTTGACTCACATGGCTTGAACCACCTACAGTTCAAATATCACATTGGAAGTTAATTTGACCAAGCCACTTTTTGAATATGAAAACCAAAAGCAAGACTAACTACATGTATAAACAAACACATGAACATGCATTGGCTAATTTACTGTTGTTATGATAGAGAATCATAACTAAGGCCTCTTATTGAAGAAGAAGGTTATTTGGGTTTACGGTTCTAGAGGAATAAAAGTCAATCACGGCAGGAAAGTGTGCTGGCAAGCAACAGGCAAGGCTGAGAGAGCAGAATCTGGGGGCTCACATTTTAGCCACTAGCAGGAAGCAAAGAGAGCACATTTGGAAGGGTAGGCGCCTTAAAACTCTCAAAGACCACCACAAGTTCATGTCTCCTACACATACCCAAACAGTGCCACAGACTTGCAAATATTCAAATGCCCAAGACTATGGGGGGTGGGCTCTCATTCAAACTACCACACAACCTTATCAAGGAAGTTGTACGGGACCACAGGTATACATCACACCCGCACGGCCTGAGGAAAATGAAGTTGAATGTCATCTTGTTTGAGGCTCCAACAGGTCCACAGAGAAGCTAAGGCTTCAAAGTGAAGTACTTCCTATCTTATTGTGAACTTGAGATATTATTTGAGAAAGGATCTGTGCTTTGTGTCCTGGGACAGGCTCCACGGAGTAGGGTTTGAGTCTCAGGGACTGAAAAGCAAAGGGTGATGTGATTGTATATCTCCGTGAGCCATGAAAGCCTGGGCAGACTCCCTCTAAAGCTTAGGTAGGTGTGGAGCTCGAGGAGTGGGTTAGGATGGGCTTCACACATGGAGAAGTCATGGTGAATTAAAAAAAAAAAAGCTGGGTGGTATAGGCACACACTTTTAATCCTGGCACTCAGGGGGAGGCAGAAGCAGGCTGATCTCTGAATTTGAGTCCAGCCTGGCCTACAGGGTTAATTCCAGGATAGCCAGAGCTGTTATACAGAGAAATCCTACAGGGGGGGGGTCAACAAGAGAATCCTTGAGATGTGGTTAAGGCAGGTGTCATCCTCTATTCCATAGGTAGTGGAGTCCAGCCAGCAAAGGCCCCTGCTGTGAGCAGAACCTCTCAGGAGAGCTGCAACTGACCCCCGTAGGTGGCCCCTCACAGAGAAAGAATTCTTGTGAAACTGCAGTTGATGTGGCTTTGAGATCCAAAGGGAGTACTTGCCATGAGGTTGGAAACAGGATGAAGAGACCGCAGAGAGAGGTAAAAGAGGGGAAGAGGGTTTGCATACAAAGCTGAGGAAAAACACTGTTGATAAGCAGCAGCCTCCTCCGTTCTGGCATTGTCGGTTTTACGTTCTGAGACATCGTCTCCTTGTGCAGCTAACTGCAACTCATGATTGTGTTATTCTCACAAAAGGGATTAGGGTCGTGATCCACTCCGACTAGAATATTTTTTAATACAATAGAAATTCTGTCTTCATACTGATTCTTAAAGTTTTAGTTGTGTGTATGTGTGTGAGAGTATGTACAAATGTATTCATATGTCCACCACATGTGCCGGAGTGCCCACCATGACCAAAGACTGGCAGTTGTCGGCTGCCCAGCATGGGCATTGCTAACTGCTGAGCTATCTCCTAAGGCCCTACCTTTGATGCTCACCTCCCCTGCCTAGCTGGGCTTCCTGCCCCAGAGCAAAGACTTTCCTCTATCACACTCTGTGCTTCACATTCTCTCTCTCTCTTTCTCTCTCTCTCTCTCTCTCTCTCTCTCTCTCATACACACACACACACACACACACACACACACACACAGAGACACACACTGATAGTCGCTTTCATTTGCTACAGAGGAGAGCCTAATCTCACTGGCTTACCCTCAGACAGACCTGGTCTTTAACCAAAGACTCCTGAAAACACAAACATGTTCACCCCAGGAGTACCTGTTTGAATCATGCTGTCAGTTTCCCACAGTTCTGTAAAAACATTTTCCTCAATATTCCCCAAGACGAATTGTTTTCTCCATTAGTATGTTAATGTAAGTCCCCTTACATTAATGTAAGCCCAGGCTGGACTTTAAGATATTTTCCCAGACAAGAGCTATGTGTACAGTAGTTGCCCCGTATCCACAGTGACTGTGAGATCCCAGGGTGTCATGCCCGAGAACTCGAGTAGTGCTGGTCCTATGGGTGCTATACGTGTCCTTAATAAGTGGCCAGCAAGCGGTTAGCATAGAACCTGGACACTCCAGACAAAAGGGCAGTTCACATGCTGAGGCAGTGAGGGAGGGCATAGAGGTCATCAAGCTAATAAAACCAGTGTTAAAATTAAATTTTATGAGATGTTTACTTCTAGAATTTTTCATTTAATAAATGCATTTAATTGAAATGAGTTGACCATAGTTAATTAAAATGTAAGATAGAAAAATAGTTCATGATGAGGAAGGACAGCTGTATATCTAAGACTCCTCTATGATTGGACCAAGGACCTCTGTTCATCCTGAACTCCACCAGTCTGGGGTTGGGCCAACAATTACTGCAAGCACCTCCCCAAATTACTTCTGGGGGGTTCTAGCAGGAGGTAGGGCTCATACCCGGTCTTCTGTAGCCCCTATCACTTCATCTATCACTCTCAAGGCCAGATCCCTTAAATCACCTCCTGCCACAACAGACACTGTAGCCCATGGAAATCAGTTCCAAATACCCACTAACCTGAAATTATTTCTGAGCCAAGAGTATACTTGTAGCACAGTCCTGTGATCCCACAATTCAGGAGGCAGGAAAACTGGGAGTTCAAATCCAGACAAAGCTTCATAGGGAGGCCTTATCTCAAAAATAGAAACAAAAATAAAATGAAGACTTGGGGATATGTGCAGTGCTTGCCAGGAAAACAGAAAGACCAGAGTTTGGGTCTCCAGCATCCATGGAAACCATGGTGGCCACCCTGGGGTCCCAATGCTTGGGAGGTGGAGACAAGATTCTCAGAGCATGCTCGCTACCACAGCTTGGTAAAAGTGGACTCAATCAAGAAGGGTGTCAATCCCTCGCTGCCATGTGCACATGCACACGCCAACAAAAACCAAAGCATAACAAAACAATGGGGGGGGGTGCTGCAGAGATGACTTAGTCGGTAAAGTACTTGCTGCACAAGTGTGAACGCCTGCGTTCTGATTCCAGAACTCAAGGAAAGCCACAAGTGGGAGGGTTCACCTGTAAGCTCAACACCCCCTTGGTGAGATGGGGCGGGATAGGGGGAGGCTGCCTAGCCTGGCATATGCAGCTACAAACAAGAGACCTCGCCTAGCCTGGCATACGGACCTGGTCGCAGGTGAAAGATAACGACTGGGGCACTTGTCTTCTGATCAGGCACACTACTCCTCACACACACGTACAGAAATACAAGAACGCTTGCACATACATACAGAAACACATGAAGGCTTGCATGCACGCACGCGCACACACACACACACACACACACACACACATATTCACAAGCACAAAATTTTTAATGCAATTAATTCTGTGCCATTTATTTACCTTTCCTACTTCCGAAGGAACTTAAATCGTTTCAAATGTGAACAATGAAGGAGGAAGTGAGTTTTTTGAAGTATAATGTTTACAAGATAAACGTGGAGGGAAAGGTGAAAACGGCGCACAAAATGTAGACTGAGAAGCCGTGTGCGGTTGCTGAGGTGACCTGGGCAGCCAGCAGCCACTACAATAGAGAACTGTAAGTGAAACCCACCCAGTCCTGCATCTGTAACCGACAAACACACTTCTCCCGCATGGCATTTCAAGGAAATCTGTCTGTCTGTCGTTTAGACTTTACCCCTGTTCTCTTCAAGTAGAAACAAGAACATGAGGTTATTTGTACCGTCCATGGGAGTGAGACAAAAACTACTCACTTATTTGTAAGCGTTTCTTTAGTTTACAAAAAATGCCGGTGGTAGCCATGCACACCTCAAATCCCAGCACTCGGGAGACAGAGGCAGGTGAATCTCTGTGAGTTCAAGGCCAGCCTGGTCTACAGAGTGAGTTCCAGGACAGCCAGTGCTGTGCAGAGAAACCCTGTCTTGGAAAAGTAAAAAATGAAATCAGTAATTAGCCCACTCCTTCCCCAATTTCATCAAGTGAGTGATCCAAAGAGACTTGGTGAGGATCCCTGGAGGCGGGCAAGGCTTGTAGCCTTCAGTCTCTTTATCTGCCAAACTGTGTGCAAACAAATCCTGTCTACTCTCTATTACTTTGTTCCGTCTCACCATTCGTCTACCATTTCCCATTACATGGCACGTCTTTTTATTTTTGAGGTCTTTAATCCTGTGTCTCTGAAGACACAGGTAGAAAAGGCAGGAGGCCATCTTCCAACTGTACTTCACGTGTGTAGACTCAATCCTGTATCTGTCCTGGAACCAAATTCCCACCTACCTCCAACACACCCTCGGCTATCCTATCTATTATAGAGCTAATAAAGCAGACATTTGGACATGAAACTTTGCTCCCACAACAGATGATTTCAACATCATCTATGGCTTATGACGTAGGAAGGGGAAATTAAGTCGATTCATCCACACACTGTAGAAATCATCTTCATCTCCATTTGGTTTGCTCTCCACTGTTGTGATTAAAACACTGGCAAAAGAAAATGGGGAAGAAAGGGTTCGTGTCCACTTGTGCTTTGCAATCCATCATCGAGGGACACTAAGACAGAGGACGGAAGCCGAAGCCACGGAAGAAGGCTGCTTACTGGTTTGCTCCTCCTAGCTTGCTCGGCTGCCTTCCTTACACAGCCCAGGCCCATCTGCCCAAGGACAGTGTTGCCCACAGAGAGCTGGGCCCTGCTACATCAATTAGTGACTAAGAAAATGTCCCCCATCTATATGCCATAGGTCCGTCTGTGGAGGCAACTCCTCTACGGAGATTTCCTCCTCCCAGATTTGTCTATGTCTGTGATAAGATGACCAAAACCAAGCACCGTGGTCTGACTAGGAAAAACGCTGAGGAGAGATGTTTTTAGCCCTCTCTCTACACCCCCAAAGAAGAATAACAAATCAGCACAAAGCCACCCAAACCACAGGAAGCACAGTAACAAAGTGGGGAGTAGTATATCATTCTTTAGAAAATGTGGACCCTGGGGCAGTGGAGATCAATTCCACAGTTTAATGTGACTCATCAACATTTATATTACAAGAGGAAATGATAATCGAGGCTAAAAATGTGGACGAAATCTAGTAATGCAATGGACACTTGATACTTCATGGAGTCGTTTTCAATTAAAGATACCGGGGAGTTACAACTTCTAATACACACATTGTAGCTAAGAATCCATGCCAGAAGGAGGGAGGCCGATATCAGCTGCCACTGCAGCCCAGACTGGTGTACGAGTGCCCAGACTTCCAAGATTCCTCCTCTGGCATACCCCATGGTGAAGGGACAGCTGTCTGGGGAAGCAGAGACATTTCACCTAGATTGAACTGTGTTAGAATGAGAATTAAGGGAACTTGATTCAAACATGACCCCATCAAATCCCAAACCTCATTTTCCTGATAGAAAGCACAAAAAAAAAAGCCAAAAGGTTGAGTCTACGGTGTGCCAATAAAAGTTCTATTACAATCTGTAGAGAGGGAACCGCTGACATTTGGGGATATAGAGCACGTGGCTGGGATGCCAAACAGGAGTCTACAAGGTTATGGTTACTTCTAGCAGGTATGAAGTAACCAAAAAAGAAAGCCAAGAAAAAACTCACTGTTGGAAAAAAAAAATCCTTTGTTCTGATCAGCAGCGTGCCCCAACTTGAACTACCCCACTTGATAAATGGGAATGGACGAAAATAAATCAGGAGGATAAAGACCTGACAGCAAAGGCCAAACATTTCCAGGCAGACCTTCATCCTAGCCATTGTACAATGACAGTCTCCAAGCAGAGGTAATATAGAGATAATCTCATAAAAATCATGGACCCCATGCATCATTTTTTAAAATTAAATAAAATTCCCTTGCAGTGGTTTGAATGTAATTTGCTCCCATAAGATCATAGGGAGTGGCACTGTTAGGAGGTGTGGCCTTGTTTAAGTAGGTGTGGCCTTTGTTTAAGTAGGTGTGGCCTTGTTTAAGTAGGTGTGGCCTTGTTTAAGTAGGTGTGGCCTTGTTTAACAGTGCCATAGGGAGTGGCACTGTTAGGAGGTGTGGCCTTGTTTAAGTAGGTGTGGCCTTTGTTTAAGTAGGTGTGGTCTTGTTTAAGTAGGTGTGGCCTTGTTTAAGTAGGTGTGGCCTTGTTTAAGTAGATGTGGCCTTGTTGGAGGAAGTGTGTCACTGTGGAGTGTGGCGCCAGCACATGATAGGCAAGGGTCTGGGGACTAAAAAACACACAGAGACATGGGTCACTGTTGAAACAAGAATGCCAATTTTATTGTGTTCCAGGGCAGCTTATATAGTACTCCTTGACTAATGGCCCACACCCTGGCTCTCGAGATTTTTCAGCTGCAAGTCCACCAGAAACCACTCCCCTGCCATCAGGAACTCATTGCAGGTCTTGTGCTCAGAGCAGCTGCAAGCACAGGAAACAAGTTGTTCACTCTGGCAGGCAGGGTCATAGAAAATTCAGGGTCTGAGGGTCTGCAGTCCCCAACAGTCCCCCCAACATCCATCTCATCTATGATATAGCAGGAATCAGAGGCCTCAAACCAGGCCAATGACTCATGGTAATGAACACTTACTAGTAAAGATGAATGGACTAAAGAGTAAACTGTGTGACTCACAGGGCCACACTGCAACTTCCACGATGAGATTCTTCTCCCTTTTGTGTTTGTTTTTTGGTTTTTCTTTTAAATTTGGTTTTGTTTTGGGTGCAAGTTTGCATGGGACAGGGAGATAAGTGGGATCAAGATGCATGATGTGAAATCCACAAAGAATCAATAAAAGTTAAAAAAAAAAAAGAGTCACCATGGTCATGGTGTCCCTTCACAGCAACAGATACCCTAACAAAGGCATCCTTTTAATAAGCTCTTTAACGTCTTGTTTTTTAAATGTAATAAGGATGTTAAAAAAACCTTCCATTTTGTAGTACTCTAACTAAAGAGAAATAGAAATTTCAGTTTTTATATGACTGGATATTAGATGTTTCTTTTGTTTTGTTTTATTTGCAATGCTGGGGACTGAACCCTGGGCCTCACCTATGCTAAGCATATGCTTTACTGTGCAACTGTGCTTCAGCTCATAGGAGGGCCTTACAGCTCTCCTGAGTCCTGAAATAGATGTAAGAGTTGAATACATAACTTTGCAGGTGAAATTTATTAACATCACCAAAAATTAATATGATTCCTAAAAATTTGCCAGAAATACCTGTTTGGAGCCCCCCCCCCAAAAAAAAACCTTCCTGTGCCACTAAAAGTGGGGTAAGACCCAACGTTGAGTCCCAGCCTGTGAGTTCCTTTGGAGACAGGTACTAACTGTGCTCAATGACAATAACAAGACTGTGTCACCTGCTTCTCGTACTCAACACAATTCTGTCTCCTAGGAACAAAGGTCAGGGAACATAAGCGGCTAAATCAGGATGTCCCAGAAATGACACACAAAAATAGACTTAGTGTGAGTCCCGTAAATAAAACAGGGCATTGAGAGCAAAATACTGAGGGTAGCCTCTTCCAGAAGAATATAAATTAGTACTTAAGTCCTTTGAGCCATCCTGTTCTCAACTAATACTGGGAAGGTTTGAGAGTTGCTGAAGAAGACCCCAGACCCAAACTGTATATAAAAGCAAAGAATGTTTATTCCAATATGCGGGGGGGCTTACCAGTTCAAAATGGCGACCACGAAAGGAGCGCACAAGCCCCTTTTAAGCTCAGCTAAGGGGACAACAGTTAGGTCATCTCAAACACAATTGGTTAAGCAAACTGTAGTTAGAATTTTAATTTTCTGTGGCAATAGTTTTCCCATTTTGGGGCATGCTTGGGGAAGACAGGTTATGTTTTAGGGAGATTATAGGAAGTATCCTTTTTGGTCACTACCTTGAGGTACTGTGGGCACTGGCTCAGGCTATCTCTCTCATCTCTGAGTACCTGCTATCTCCCTTGTTGTCCTTTTAGGAAACTGAAATGGGAAAAGTTCAGACCTTTCAATAGCACGCACAATCCAACAACTGAGGTAAATAAAGGACCTTAGGAAATGGTCTGTAAGGCACTTCATGAGCCAAGGAGAAAAGAGGAATCTCCAAGAAAAGTAAGGCCTATACCCATTTAAAACCCAGTAAACAAGGGATGCTATCACACAGAACCCTGATACTTTCTTGTTTCATCGAACATTTTAAGGTTCCCTAACCATTTGTCCCCATCTGGTCCTCTGAAAGGGGAGTTTGCAAATACCCAGAATTGAGAATCAAGCCCCGAGTGAGGATGAGACTGTCCTGAAAATGACACAAGTATTGTCCATGACCCTGGGTTTGGAGGGCATCCACTGCTGTCCAGGCACCTGGGTTTGGAGGGCATCCACTGCTGTCCAGGCATGTTGGGAGAGGAAAACACGTAAGCGCAGGCTCACACTTGCAGGCTGCTCCTTCCCTGAGCACCATGCCAGCACCACCACTGCTTATTCAATGCATAAGAAGCACCTCTGGGGCACTCAGCTCCCTTCCAACTATTTTGCTTGGTGCAGTGGCTGGTTTCGTGTGTCAACATAACACAAACTAGAGTCATCAGAGAAGGAGCCTCAGCTGTGGAAATGCCTCCATGAGATCCAGCTTGAAGGCATTGTCTCACTTAGCAATCAATGGGAGAGGGACCAGCCCATAGTGAGCAGGCTATCCCTGAGCTGGTGGTCTGGGGTTCTATAAAAAAGCAGGCTGAGCAAGCCATGGGAAGCAAGTCAGGAAGCAGCTCCCCTCCATGGCCTGTGCCTCAGCTCCTACCTCCAGGATCCTGCCCTGTTCGATTTCCTGTCCTGACTTCCTTCAGTGATGAACAGCAATGTGGAAGTGTAAGTCAAATAAACCCTTTCTCAACTTGCTTCTTGGCCGTGGTGTTTCACTGCAGCAATAGAAACCCTAACTAAGACTGGTGTGGGACAATTCTGTATTCTGTCAATTATGTTTTAAATAAATGCTGATTGGCCGGTAGCCAGGCAGGAAGTAGAGGTGGGACAACCAGACAGGAAGTAGAAGCGGGGTAAGGAGAACAGGAGAATTCTGGGAAGGAGGAAGTCCATTCCTCCTGCAGTCCTGCCCAGGCACCCAAGAAGCAGAATGTGACCTGTCCCGCCAAAAAATGTACTGAGCCATGTGGCTAACATAGATAAGAATAATGGGTTAATATAAGTTATAAGAGCTAATAAGAAGCCTGAGCTAATGGGCCAATCAGTTTATAACTTATGTAGACTCTCTGTGTGATTTTCTTTGGGGCTTACTGGCTGTGGGAACTGGGCAGGACAGAAACCCCAACAAGCAGGCCCTCATGTTACGTAAGACGCTTGGTGAAAATGATTTAACTTTATGACTTTCCACCAGGTTTAGTCTTAAAGCCTAAGAATAAAAAGCCAACTGAAGCTCGTCCATGAGTTAAGCCAGATTCTATTAATCAGCCCCTAAGCCCTTGCTCTGTACCCGATGCTGTGGTCTTCTAAAAGCGCCAGTAGAAAATGTGACAGGAATTAGCCAGCAGGTACATCATTTGTGATGCTTTCAGACTCCCTGCTTTTTCTTTAGCTCCCCAACTTTAGCATTCCTGCCCAGTTCAGTTAGTCCTTTATGTTCCCGTCTCCCATCTACTGCGGCTTGGCTCTCCCCACTGAATTCTCAATGGCCCTGTCTGTGCTACCAGTGAGCTCCTTGCAAGTCAGATGGGTCTGCTCTCTGCCTTTTTTGTCATCTCTATCCAAACACAATCATTGGAGATTTCTGTCTTTGTTAAGGTTTCTGTCGCTGCGATGAAACACCATGACCAAAGCAAGTTGGTAAGGAATGGCTCACACTTCTACGTTCATCATCCAAGGAAGTCAGAACAGGAACTCAAACAGGACAGGAACCTGGAGGGATGCTGCTTACTGGCTTGCTCCCCATGGCTTTCTCAGTCTGCTTTCTTATAGAACCCAGGACCACCAGCCCAGGGGTGGGACCACTCACTATAGTTTGGGCCTTCTCTCATCAATGATAAAATGCTCTGAAGGCTTAACTACAGTCTGATTTTATGGAAACACAAGATCGATCCAGAAATAGATCTAGGTGGTGGTGGCTCACACCTTTAATCCCAGTGTTTGGGAGTCCCAAACCTTTAATCCCAGCACTAGGGAGGTGGAGACAGGAGTGATATGGCTGGGTGGAGAGACAAATATAAAGGGGAAGAGACAGGAACTCAGTGGAGTGTGGCGTCTGAGGATTCGTGGAGACAGGATCTTACCCATTAGGTCTGAAGATTTGGTAGAGGTAAAGGTCTCTCTAGTGGCTGGCTGCTTTGCTTTTCTGATCTTCAGCTTGAACCCCAATATCTGTCTCTGGGTTTATTATTCATGCTACAAACCCTTTCTTGCATAATTGCTTTTGGTCACAGTGATTTGTCACAGGAATAGACACTAAGACAACAGTATAGTATGTTTAGGACTGAAATTATGTACAACAACACAGTGGTTAATTAAAAAATAAAAGTGCTGGCTACAGAACCTGACATATAGCCATTATTGTGTTCTTTAAGGAGGCCTGCTATTTGATTCGCTGTTTACTAAAAGACAACTCTGTGCGGCTCTCTGGCTGGACAGTGGTAAATAAAGTAACTGTGGACAATGCCTTTCTGTCTCTTCCAATCTAGAGGAAGAGGTAGATACTGACCGAAGCACCACACATCCCACAAATCCGTGAGCACAGAATCTAAGGAGAGCTGGGACTGAGATGGAAAAGTACAGAAATACAGTAGGCAATGACAGTGACAATGGGGAAGTGACCTTGCTGAAGGTCACTCAGGAGTAATCTTTGAACTGTGTTGTACAACATGAGTCAGAGCTAAACAGACAAGGAAAGGTCAGAGTTGAAACAGCAAGAGCAACCTTTCAGGAGAGACTGGACAGAGGTTGGCTGGAATTGCCGTGACCACTACACTCACACAGCAAAGTTTGCCTTTGTCAAGATATCAGCACCTTCTTCACGTCCTTTATCCCCCTGACCAAAGAGATGATTCAAGTCTTAACTATATTCTTTTAATCATTACGGCAAAATCCAAGAAGGCAAAGAGGGGGAACAAGAAAAGACAAATGTGTATATCTCTAGATCTTGGGTGTTTAAAGGCGAGTCATCTCCAGGTGGGAAGCAGACGGTGGTATTTAGTTCTGGCTTCTGTGGTTTCCAGGGATGAGAAGCTGGGGTGTCTGTGTGCATGAATTTCTAAATGCATGCAATTCCAGTGCCATCGGTAATCGTAATCTTCCACAGTGGAATAAAACTCAAGGCTTCCGTTTGTTTGCTTGTCTTTTTCCATCAGTTGCACTTGATTTTCTTCTGTTACTTATTTTTTCAAGAAATTAATATGGTTGTTTGTTTATTTTGTCTTGGCAGTGTGAGGCAGCGGGAACAAGGGTACAAAGTCTTATATCAAATTTCACAGATGTTTTGAAAATAAATTGAACTGGATTGCTTCCTTGCAAATTGACCCTTGGTCAAATAAGAAGCATTTGGGGGAGGGAGGTATACACTCTTTTAAAAAATTGATTTTTTTTGCCAACAACAATTTGCAAAACCAGTTGCCCTTTAAAGCTGTTTGTTCAGTTGCTCCTTTTTCTCAGAACATGACCAGGGAGATGAACGGGTTCAGCTCAGATTTTGACCAATGAGAATGCCTACAGATCTATCACCCCCAAAAAAGCCTATCCGCAGAGGTCTATCCTTCCAGATTACAAGGGGAAGGTGGATTTTCCAAATCCCTTTGACCTTATCTGGGACTAACTTGCTAAGCAAGCCAGACTTGAGGTCAGCCACTCTAACGTGGACCACAGACTCTAAACCCACAGTAGTTTTCAGTGAGGACCAGTGGGCTAAATTGTGTATTTATAGGCCATTTTTTAAAAATAAAGAACACTTGTCCTGTGTGCTGCTGCCAACAAGCTCTTTCTCAGTGTGTGGCTCTCTTTCACAATGTTGCCCAAGTAAGCCAGCCAGCCAGCCCTCTGAAGTCCGTCCCAGAACGATCCTGAGAACAGCAGCAGAAAGTGGTAGGAAGCTGGAGTTGTACAATTTGTAAAGAGCCCTCCTTGGCTGTCTGCAGAAATTTACAAAAGCCCTAATGACTGTCTGTGGGTGGCCGGTGAAGGTGGAGAGAGCCATTGGTTTTCTTTAACACTTTATTTCTACTGGTGAAGATTAAATCCAGGGCTGCATGCGCTGCATAGGTACTCCACCACTAAGCTACAACTCAGCACACTGAACATTTTAATAGAGAAGTTTAATATACAGCCAAGGAGCATTGTTGGGAGTCACATGACCTGGCTCCCGCCTCAGTCCTGTTACGTATTCTGTAAAGGCTTGTATAGAACTGCTGAACTTTTCATTCATCTGTTTTCTAGCCCTTAAAATGAAAGGGATGTGGCCAATCTCTATATCTTTTGTCATTCCATAATTTAACTTTATATTTCTAAATAATTTCAAGTAATATGTGGTTTCTACATAAAGTGATCCTGCAGATTAGTTCTAATATAACTTGCAGGTTTACTCCCCTAAATGTGTTAAACATCTTCACATTGGGAGCTCTGAATCACAGTTTTCCTATTGACTTTATCATAAAGAGTACAAAAGTTAGCAACAGCCCAGTTTTGCCTACAATTTCATACAGTCTAATTAAGTTGACTTTAACTTGGTAAAATGTGACTCTATGTTAGTTAAAGCTCTAACAGTAATCAGTCATGCATGTCCTGTCCTGAGTCATTGGCTGCACACTCTCTGCACAAGAAACTGTAGATTGTCCAAACTCCCACAGAGATCCAAGCCTTCTGAAAGTCTTCTGTCAGACAACTCTCCCCAAAGCTCCAAACTGATATTTAATAATAATAATTGCCTCCCTTAGAAATCTGGGGCTAATCAGTTGATGTAACAACATGGTCTCTGCCTTCCAACATTCCTGCAAGACAAATGTTGTTAGCTCCATCATACAGGTGAAGATAGACAACCTAAAAGAGGTCTAGTCACTGACCAAAGCCACTCAGGGGGCCACTGTTAATACCAGGAGTCTAACCCAGGTCTTTCTGGCTCAGAAATACATGTTTTTTTCTCCTATTCCACAAGATTAGAAATAGAAATGCAGGTGTTAGATGATACCTGTCCTCAACCAAAGTTTTTCTCGTGTGTAGAAGGGTTCTGGTTATAGGAAAGACTGACCCATGAAGATGAGGTGTAAAGTCTGGAATGGAGAGTCAGGAAGGGTGGCTGGAAAGGCAGGTCTGCAGCCTGGACGAGAATCACTGGCTAGGACAAGAAGAGCTAGTCACAGGACTTCAGGAGAGATCAAAGGTCATGTCTAACATAGCTTCACATTTTAGGGGTAGCATTCTGGACATGCCTTTCAAAATACTTTAGATGGAAGTAAACAAAAATTAGAGGTACAGGATTATCCTAATACCCCATAAGAGAAAGGAACTTGGGCCATTATGTGTAGGCGAGATATAACTAAGACCTTTGCCACACAAGTCAGGCAAGTGGTTGAGACGCCCCACAATGATGCTAACGTGTCTTTATCTGACTTCCTTGTGGAAATGCCCCTATGGCACAAGGATTGCAAAGCTACTGCCTCCTAGTGAAAGTGACCATTCTGGATTATTTTGATAGTTACCATACCCAAACTATGCAAAAATAGAATTCTGGATCACAACAACTTTCTCAGTTGTGGATCTTGTCTCCATTTTTTGAAGAGATTAGAAGCTCATGGTATGTAACCCTCCAAGACTGAAAGGTTGTCTTCAAACTAGGGCAATAGAACACCATTGCAGAGCACAGATTATTTTCCACAGACAGCTGCTTTTGCTGTATTCTGTCACGTTTGGAAGCCTAGGAACTCACCAAAGGGAGGATTGTCTGTCCAGAAGACAGACCGGCCCAAGTTAGTATGAGCTTCATCCTAAGGCAAGAGCCTAGCCTCAGGTTCCAACGCCTGTCCGTATGCGCATGCCACATGAAGCTCACATTTCTTACGACCTCGATTGAACACTCCTGATCAAGAAACCCTGCCTGGACTCTCATGTTTATTTCCTACCGGTCTCTCCACCGTCACCCCTAAGCAACCCTCACAGCACCCCGCAAAACCATTTAAATCTAAGCTGAATCAGCGCAGGCTTCTCTTCATTTGTTCCATGAAGACTCCCCAATGGCAGGAAGCCCTGCATGGCTCAGAAGCCCACGGTCACTGAGCAAAATTCCTTTCAGTCTCTCCTGATTCCTCTCCAGCCTCATTTGTCTCTGTACTCCGTAAGGCAAGCGCCCACTCCCAATCCTAGCATTTGGCTCCCACCACTAACTAGATTACCCAGACGTTTGTGAGCCTCATCATCCAGGCTTTGTTCCGATGTCACCTTGGTAGAGATGCACGTCCTGGACCACTGTGCAGGCTGCAAACCATTGGACTGATTTTCTCCCCCAAAGTATTATTATACTCTCACATGTAGATTGTAACCTAACATGCAGGTAAAATTATATTCCTCTGAAAGATTTGGGAGCTTTCATCTCCAGTACCCATGAAAGGGACCTTATTTGGAGACAGTGATGAAACTTTTATTTTTCTGGGACTGGAGAAAAAGTGGCTGATCTTGGTGTCCTCTGGAACTTAAGAGAGCAGGGCCCTGTTTGAGTTACCCTATACGAGAGGGTATCTTGAGCTGTAAGAGTGAAAGGTTTAAGGTGAGACAGGTGGATCCAATGTAGGTCATTAGAAGTAAGTCTTGACCCAGCATTCCTAGAATGAAAACTATGGATGCCAACACACACATGCTGTGTGTGAACACCATGTGGAAACAAAGGTAAAAACCAAGGCACAACTTCTACAAGCTGAGGAACCCCAAAAGTTATGAGGAAAGTGTCAGCTGTTTGGAGAATGGCACAGAGTAGGCCCACCTCTGTGTTTGGGAGGAATCAACCTGCCCATGCCTTGACCTTGAACTTCCAGAGTCCAGAAGTGTAGGACAATAAATGATGTCATTTACTCCACCGACTTGTGGTACTTTGCTGTGGCAGACTCAGCAAAATGAAGCACGTTCTCTATCTATTGCTTGGTGTGTGGGTTTTGTTGTTATTGTTGTTTTGGGAGTGTTGTTGCTCTTGTTTTGGGGGGCTGTCTTAACCTAACCTGCTACCCTAACAGTTCTACCTAGGTAGGAGTGGATTTATTTATTGTTATGGCTCTATCTCCAGCATTTAATGTTTGTTGAATGAGTCAGTAATTGTGCCCTTTTCCTCCCATCTCTTCCCAACAACGTCCTTCAACTTTCTGCACAGTACTTGGATGACTTCTTTACTTGCTAGTGCCTTTTGCTCTGCCTGGGATGCCATCTGCCCTTCTCTACCTGTCAGGCTGCTCTTGCCACCCGATGCCATCCCTTCAGTCTCCTCCCTTCGCCCTCTTCTGTTTTATTATGTGGCTTGCTTTGTTGCCTGTACATCCTGACTTCCTTGAGCCCTGGGACCATATCTGCTTCTGCAGATCGCAGCCCAGTGTCCAGCACACGGGCTTGATAAATGTTTGCTAGATTGAATTAAATCTGCCTCCTGCAGCGTTTGCTCCTGTTGCCCTTCCTTGGGCTGCCACTCACAGCAGGGTAGAAGAGGATTAGGACAGGCTTTGCGGAGCAGACCTCGGATTAGAGCACTGGCCTGCTACAGGGCTGCGCCCTCTGCAAAGGCTTTGTCTCTGCAGTCTCCTGAGAGTTTCTTCAGTCAGAACAGTCGGGGTGCTTATATCCAAACTGCTCAGCTAAACCCTAGGACACATTAGCCTGAATCCACACCAACATAAACAGCTCAATTCAAAAAGAAAGTGTGGGACTTCTCCTTCTTATAAAACCACGAGTGGAGCCCTTTGGGAAGAACTATACAATCTCTTGAGTCAGCACTTTCAGGTCACCGGCTTGGATTCCAGTGAATGGCCCCACTTCTGCCCTGGTTCTTCTCAGGGTGGCAGAGGACACCATTACTACCAGCCCTTCCTAAAGACACAGCTGAGCCAGCTCCAAAATTGAGGAGTGTATTTAGAGCCACTGACCGTCACTCACCTGGGTGTGCACCCAAAGAAATTCTTGCTGAATGGAGATGAACCATTAACCATGCCTTTTAAGGAGTCACAGCTTGTCACTCCTCAGAAGGTTTAATGCCCACCAAAGTCAACTTCCTAAGACACAGTAAGTCTACCATCTTGTAAACTTTCCTACTGAAATTACCTGGTGCAAGTGAGAAGGAAACATGAAACATACAACAAACCCCCTTAGGAGTTTATTGGGGGGGTACAGGCCTGGTGAAGGTCAGTGTGCAGAAAGAGAAAGCCAGCTGAAGATGGCACATCCAGCTTTTAAGGGCTGCCTAGTGCATGCGCACAGGGGGATGACACAGTTATGTCATACGCAAATGATGGAGCTCACACATGTGCACAAAGGCTCACGCAACTGCGGCATATGTAGGTAATGAAACCATGCCGCATGTGGGTCACGCCTGAGTGCTTGCCTGCACATGTGTGGCCCTGGAACCTGGAAGTGTCAGCCATATTGTGGCCAAATCATAACATTCCATCCTTTTGTTTATCATAAAAATTTGGGGAGGTGGGGTCTTTAATGGGTGGGAATGGGGCAAAATTTTGGGGAGTTTTGGGTCTTTAATGGGTGGGAATGGGGCACTGTAAGGCCTCTTGTGACTGCTTCCTGCTGATTTTGTGGCCATCAGAGAGCTGCGATGCTTGACCATGTCCTGGGGTGGCTGATTACTGTTGTGCTTTTCCCAGGCTCTGTGGAACTGGCTGGCTGGCAGCTTGGACCTCACAAAATGCTGGAAAGGCAGAAAGTTACATCTAGAAAAAAATTTAGATCCTGGTGATTAAAGGAGGAGAGTCCCAAGATGGAAGATGGGGGGGGTTGGGGGGTGGAGGAGGAATTTTCCAGGGGTTCCCAAGACCAGGAATGATAAGGGAAGAATTAAATGATACTTATTCTGGTTCATTTAGATAGGTCCAATTGGCTCCCTGGAGCTTATGAAAAAATGTTTGAAAAGAAATAAATTTTAGACATATTAAAAGCTTATGATTACAATGGTATAGTATTGGAATAGAAGACGGTGGGGAGGAGGGAGGAAAAGAAGGGGGAATTATTAGAAAGGGGAATTATTATACCCCTCAATGTTGTACCTGAAGCAAATCTTAAGGTACATGTTCTCTTTAGCATCATGGTATTACCTTAACATCCAGGAGACACTGCTGCAGTCAGTGACAAACCTGTTATGTTAAAGTCTGTTTTGTGAGTTTTTGGAGTCTGTCCCCAAACTCGTTATTGTTTCTCATCACCTGAGCTTTTGGCAATCCTTGTACCTCTGGCTCTATATTTAATGATGGTCCCTGTAATAACAGCTGAATGATTAACTGGAAATTTAAGCATTGGAAATATAGAGAAGTTAGTAAAGCAGATAAGAGAAAGAGGAAGCATATATGAAGATTTGGCACATGAGAGTTGAGTATGGTGATGAAACTTTTATTTTTCTGGGACTGGAGAAAAAGTGGCTGATCCTGGTGTCCTCTGGAACTTAAGAGAGCAGGGCCCTGTTTGAGTTACCCTATACGAGAGGGTATCTTGAGCTGGAAGAATAAAAGGTTTAAGGTGGGACAGGAGGATCCAATGAGGAAGTCCCTCGAGCTTGGAAGCTGTGAGAGTTACAAGAATTACTAAAGGGGTGAGGGGCATTGGTCTAGGGAAGAGCATAGTACCTGATCTCCTACTTTAACCGGCAGTGGGCATGCATTGGCACACAGTTGAGGTAATGAGTAAAATCTCATAATAGGGAGAGAAGATGGGATAACAGCAGAGTAAGCAGGTGATCAGGAAGGGAAAAGGTTTTAGGTGAGAGGCCAGGAGTTAAAACCTGCTGCCCATATATGAGTTCAAAGGATGAGCTGAAAAGGGAGAGCCCTAAGCCTAAGAAGGACCAGAAGCAAAAGTTTTACCCAGTCAAGGTGAAGCTCCTGTAACAGAGGACAGTATGGGATATGAAAATGCCAGGGAATGTTAAGGGCCTTAGATAAAGTTTGAGAGATCTGGGAGGTAAACTCCAGGCCATTATCCAACTGAAGAAAGGTTGGGATTCTAAACCAGGGGATAATTTTTCAGAGAAGAACATGGGAAACTGTCTGGGCCCTCTTGTTAATGGTTGGAAACCAATCCACCCAGACATGGTGTCCACCAAAACCAGGAGATATTTAACTCGTCTGACTGTGGGCATGTGAGTAAAATCCAGCTGCCAGTCAGTCCCTGGAAGGGGGCCCCTGGCCTGGTGAGTGGGAAAAGGGAAGCTACTATATTTGGTCTTATGATCTGACTTTTGACAGACTTTACAAGAGGCAGTGATAGCTTTTAAGAAGAACTCTAAGTCCTCAGGGCTGGGTGGGAGCTGAGCCTTGACAAAGTGAAACCGAGCTTTGCTATTAGGATGACAGAGCTGATGGAGGTAGACAGGATTTGCTGGGTGTCAGGGGGTGTCTGTGAGAATGTGGGCTCTACTGTATAAACCCCCTGAGGTGACTGAGGTGTGTTTGGGCTCTGGAATGCTACCGTTCTAGCTGCTTGATCAGCCTGGTTATTTCCCTTGAAATAATGGAACTGGGGCTGGAGAGATGGCTCAGAGGTTAAGAGCACTGACTGCTCTTCCAGAGGTACTGAGTTCAATTCCCAGCCATCTGTAATGAGATCTGGTGCCCTCTTCTGGCCAGCAAGCATACATGGATGGAATGTTGTATACATAATAAATAAATAAATCTTTAAAAAAAAAAAAGAAATAATGGAACTGTCGGTCTGATGGGACCAACAGTGAATAATTCCTATAGCTTTGGGGAGATGGGAGGCTTTTAACAGGTCCATAATGTAACCTGAGTTAGTTATGGATCCTCCTTTCATCATAAGAAGCCCACGCTCCTTCCAGATGGCTGCGTGGGACAGGAGGATAAGAAAGGCATATTTGGAGTCTGTGTAAACACTTGAAGATTGTCCCTTTGCTAACTGGAAGGCACAGATAAGGGCTATTAATTCAGCCAGTTGAATAGTGGTATGGGCAGGGGGTACCTGTGCCTCCACCACGCCAGTGTCTGACACCATGGCATAGCCTGCTCTACAGGTCCCTTCACATAAAAAGGAGCTGCCATCTGCATATCAGGTATAAGTGGCCTGGGACAGTTTGCCCTCCTATATATGTGAGGGGTGGGGCAGTAGATCCTGTAAGATCTCTATGCAGGAGTAAGATGGGGAATAATTAATGTTAGGTTGAGGTAGGAGATTTGAGATATTAAGAGGTAAGTAGGATTGGAAAGTGAGTGCAGCATCTTCTACTAGTGCCACCTGGAGGGAAAGAACTCAGGAAGGGGATAAGAGATGGGACAGATTGTGGTGGGAGAAGACAGTGGTGGGTGACCCAAAGGTTAGTTTCTTTGACTCACAAATAAGAAGCTCAGCGGCCACTAAAGCACATATGCAGGGTGCCCAGTCCTGAGTGGTGAGGTCCAGCTTCTTTGACAGGTACACTACAGGTGCAAAGGAAGGTCCCAGATGATGTCGTAGGACCCCAAGGGCATATCCCTCCTTCTCTGTTACATAGAGGGAGAAGGGACAAGTTAAATCTGGGAGATGAAGAGCTGGGGCCTGGATAAGGGCTTGCTGGAGTCTCTGGAAGGGTGTAGTAATGGGATGGAGAAGGGGCTCATGCAGAGAGCCAAGAGCTGCCTTGTATAAGGGGCGAGTGAGGAGAGAAGAGGGGATCCAGGAATGCCGGAAGCCAGCTACTCCTAGGAATGATAAAACCTCTTCTTTTGTAGAAGGAACTGCAAAGGACTGAATTAGCATTTTTTTGTCTGGGGTAATAGCTTTTTTAGTTGGGGTAATAGTTAATCCCAAGTAAATGAACTGAGAGGTAGACAGTTGGAGCTTAGAAGGTAAGATTCTAAAGCCCTTTTTGAACAGGAAACTTAAAAGAACAGAGGTATCAGTTTTGCTAATGTCCAAGGATGAACTGCAAAGTAAAATATCATCTACATACTGTCTGAGTTCAGACTTAGGGAGAGACAGTGAGAGAAGATCAGAAGCGAAAGCCTGGGCAAACAGGTGTGGGCTGTCCCGGAACCCCTGGGGAAAGATGGTCCAGGGGAGCTGTGTGGAAAGGTGACTGTCAGGGTCAGTCCAGGTGAAGGCAAAGATATTTTGAGATCGAGAGCTGAGAGAGATAGAGGAAAAAGCATCCTTGAGATCTAGAACTGAAAAGTAGGAGGATCCTGGAAAGAAGTATGTAAGGGTTAGGCACTACAGGATGAAGAGGGACCACTGTGGAGTTAATGAGCCAGAGGTCTTGAGCCAGGCCATAGGTTCCTAGGGTGTTAAAGGAAGAAGAGGTGGGCAAAGTAGTTTTTTTCTTGGAAGGTCAGAGATAATAGGCTTAAGTCCCCTAAGGCTCTGGAGAGAGAGGCGGTACTGAGCTTGGGTAATATACTTAGTAAGATCTTGTAATTGGATAACAATGGGGGAATGGTGTTTAACAACAGAGGGATTTTGGGTGTCCCAGACTTGGGGGTCCACCTGGGAGGCTGGTAGAGGAAAACACACATTGGAGCTGCGAGGTTGGGAGGCTAAAAGGAGGAGGAGGGGAGCTGTTGGTGAGTCTGGGGTAAGGTGAATGGAAGCTCCTACTTTTGCTAAAAAATCTCTTCCCATAAAGAGGTACCGGACAGGTTGGCATGACTAAAAATGAATGAGTGAGATAAGTACCCCTAAAAACACAGTTAAGTGGTGGGGTCTGCTGAGGTAGATAAGGCTGACCCTCTACCCCAAAAATAGGGAAACTAGAAGGAGAGGTAGGCCCCCAGAATTCCCTCAGTACCGAGTATGTGGCTTCAGTATCCAAGATAAAGGAGACAGGCTATACTGATTCCATGATGTTTACCCATGGCTCCCTGTTACAGATGATGATTGTGGTCAGGTCAAAGGAGCCCAGGCACCTCACTCATCCATGGCCAGACAGACCTAGAAGATCAACTTGGGAATTTTCTGAGTTTGATGTTTCCATGTCACGATTTGCATGAGGACAATCGACTTCCCAATGTCTTTCCCTATGGCATCTTGGACAAGGTCTCGCAGGACCAAGATGAGGATTAGGGCATGTTCGGGCCCAGTGACCAGTTATACCACATTTGAAACATGGGCCAAGTGTTTCTCGAGCCCTGGGGGGCAAGGGAGCCATTGGCTCTTTAAATCCATCATGGTGATGCTCTGATCATTGCTGGTATGCTGGCCCCGATTCCTCCAGCTCTTCCTAGTACAAGTTCACTACAAGGCACAGACCCTTATCTGTGTGGTTCTTAACGTTGGGGTGGTCACTGTCACCTTCTAAATGAGATCAGAATTGTCCAAGGTGGCATGGCCTTAAGACAGCCAACTCTCAAGTCAAAGCAAACTCCCCCACATTACATGCACCAATTCACAAGAAGTTCCAGGAAGTGGAAAAAATCTAATCCCTCGATAGCTGAGCCATCAAAATTTCTATGGAGGCCACATGCAATATTTTAAGCTTTGTAGGTCAAGGGGCCAAATATAGTATACCGTGTAAGTGCTTACATAACAAGCAAAAAAAAAATAATTCCCACAAATTTTAATTGGCAAAACCCCCCAAAAATGCTAATAACTTAGTATAATTTGGGAGGGGGAGACTGGTCAACTATTGAATGGAATTTGTCGCAAGGGGAAGATTATTTCACTTTATCATGATTCAAAATTAGTATTTTTGCATGATCAAAGGACTGCAGGGGTGTGTGTGTGTGTGTGTGTGTGTGTGTGTAAACTCCTCATCCTGGACGCCTTAGTGGCTGTAGCACTGGGATCCATCCCATGACTGTAATGTGCCCACATCTGCTCTCAAACTCTGGAGACCAGGTCTAGACTATTTTAACAAACTCCCATTTGGACTGAGCACGGGGTTCTCAACACCAGGCTGCCCATGCCCTGGGCACCAGGGCCAGAAATGAGGACAGAGACTTGTGACCCACAAGCCCTCGGGTATCCCTGGTGCAACATTTCCAAAGCAGGGCTGGCTGGCTGCTGAATTGGGGCCACATTCAGTGCTGCAACCAGGAGCTCTCGATATAGTAAATTCTATTAACCTACATCCTGTGACCTATATAAACCCTCTCAATAACCAGCAAGATTAGCTGTGCATATGAAAAGAAATCCTTTACCTAGTGTTTGAATCTGAACCCGTGAAAGGATCCATCATTGGATAAAGCCCTTAATAGATGAAATTATTTCTTTAGACTGTAGTTATCTTGTAATCAATGCCTCCAGGAATTAAAAAAGAAAACGCAATCTTGAAATTTTAAGGGAGCTTAGAATTAATCATAGCAAACTGACCAAGAGGCAGCGTTTGGCCTGAGTGGTAATGCGGGATGGTTTGTCCCCACACACTCTCTCTTTTTCCTTAAAGTCTCAGAAGAATGTAATTCTAAAGAACATTTTTAGGTCTGTGATGTAGGCCACTAACAAGCACCATAAATTCGTTTCGTTGTTGGCTCAAACCCATCATTTCATTTCAGTAATGGTTAAATAAATAAACCAACTCCCTTGTCTCAAGGGGCATCCCAAACTGAGCAACAAACTTGAGACAAGTTCGCCCCCTGGTGGAAATTATTCGATGTTACTAAGATTAAAACAGAGAGGAGGTGTCATGAGGCAGCTGGACTCTGAGAACAGTGATTGGAGGTTTACGCAGCAGTGACTTTACGTAGGAAGCTTTTGTAATTTTTCTTCTTCCTATCATGCCTCTTTTTGCCTGTCTTAGATCAGGTTTCTAGGTAAGGCCGCATGAAAATGTGTCTATTCAGGAGGTTAGTGATTCCAGGAACGGCAGAGTATCCACATCCAGTACAAACCTACTAAACGTTTGGAACAACGGCTTTTGTAGGACCCAAGTGCTTCAGATAGCCTCCTGAAGCCACGGAACTGCCGCCATGCTCAGTGCTGGTCTCGAATGCACCTTCGCACTCCGTATCCTAGATGAGTGTCCCATACGCACCTTCAACGCCACACACGGCTGTTCCATCTGCAGAAGTAGTAGCCAGTGGTGAAGCTGGCTGGCTCCTCCTGAATGGACCACACTCTTTTCTGTGTTTCATGCACCATGAATGGTAAAGGCTTCCAGGTAGCTACTAATATAACTAGCAAAGACCGGCATGCCTAGCGGCACTCTACTGTACCTGCTTGCCCCCTGGTGGTCCCAGATTTCTTCTTGCAGGCTTCTAACCAAGCCATCTGCTCTTGCTTGTGAATCTACATGCCACCCACCTCATTAGGACAAGTGAGTTAGAAGAATATACATCACCCAGCTTCATTGCCACAGAGTGCCCCTTCCCTGTCTAGGGGCTGGAATAGAGCAGCCATCTATTCCAAGCTCGCTCATCCCACAACTAAGCTCGGCTTTCCTCCTCTGCCGTCTGGTCACAGACATCCCCCCCCCCCAGAGGAAACAACCCTGGTACGAGCAACTAGAGCAACCAGTACCCTCACAGTGGATGAGGCTGGACCGGTGAGATCCAACTGTTAGTACCACAAACTGAATCCAAGGCTCAAACTGTAAGTATTTAGCCACCCATAAGGATGTACTCCTGGGTCGCCCTTCATTAGCGTGTGACGTTGCCACGTCTTCCCCCTGTGCGCATGTGCTAGGCAGCCTTTAAAAGCTGGACAAGCCATGTTTACTCTCTGTCCCCCGCTCGGAGAGGCAGCCTCTCTCCTTCTCTCCCTCTTGCTCTCTGTACACCATTTTTCCCAGGCCTGTGTGCACTTTCCCCCTCTAATAAACTCCTAAGTGGGTTTGTTCACCTCTCGTGTTCTCTTCTTGCTCACGCCAGATATTTCACAAACCCCAATGAGAGATGAAGAAAGGGAGGAGAAGAAGAGGGCAGGAAGCAGACAGGAAATGCCTGATAGGAGGAAGGAACCACACTGGGAGTGGAAGGAAGTAGAGGAGGGAACAAATGTCCACAGCATCCTCCTTGTGCCTTCTGCTCCCTGGGCTTCCTGCCTTTTCCCTGCTCCCACCCCACAGCTGGATCACCAAGCACTGGAGTGACACAAAGCCCAGTTCTTCCTTGGTGACATCACTGAGTCATGTGGAATTCAGCAGTTTCTCTTTGCTAGTGAGTCTCAGGTTTGGATGCCTGGCCCATATCTCCCACTCCTCCAGGCTTACACACCCAGGGGACACCCCAGTACCTGAATCTAAGTGACCTAAGGGCTTCCCACAGCTAAGTCGGTCAGAGATAAGCTGCTGCTGCCCTATTTCCAAACAGAAAAACTCTAGTTTTTCCAGTAACTCAAACCAACATTTGTGTTTACTCTTTCCCTCCCACCCACCTCTGACCCATAAGCAAGTGCTCCCAGCCACATCTTAAAGATGTGCCCATGAATCTACCGTTTCCTCTCATTGTTGTGGCAGCCACAGCAGTACATGCTACCATCCACACCCATGCTAGCATCACGTCTGAACAGGTTTCCTTATCTTTGCCATCTCTCATTGGCAGGTGATGCCACTTTTGACCTTGTAACAGTCGGCTGGCGTCTCTGCAGGTTTGTAGGAGAAATCTGTCATTACCTGGATTGACAACACCATCCCCAAACTGACCTCTTCGTTCCTATGGAATGCAGCAAGAATGTCTGTCTTGATTCCTGGGACACCCTACTCCCGCAGTTTAGAGATGCCATCTTCACCTCCTACAGGCCTGTTCCCTTTTCAGAGAGGCCTTCTAATTCCAAATTGAGGGGAACCAAAAGACCCTTCTTATTTTCCAAGTGGTAGGTTGACTGGCCTTGAACTCACAGATTCGCCTGCCTCTGCCTCCCGAGTACTGGGATTAAAGGCATGCACAACCACTGCTCAGCACTTTTTATTTTCAACAGGCAAGAAAAGCATTTCTAACATGCATTTATGAGCATTTCCAAAACACGTCCATATTCCAACCTTGAATGTCTTTGTTTGTGCCCTTGTTTGGGAGGCTGTAAGAACTGAAATGCTGTCTTTGGGGATTGTTGTAGTCTGATTCGGGAGTGGTCCCCAGCATGGTGCTATTGGGGGAGGTAGGACCTCACGGAAGGTGTCCAGTTCACTGGGGAAGGCCTTGGAAGGACATTGCAGACTCTCGTTCTCTCCTTTTCATCATCTGTCACTTCCTGATAGTAAGGTGTAGCTCTTGCATGCACTCTCTCTGTGATGCCTCATTAGAAACCAAAACAATGCTTTTCTTCTCATAAACTGATTGTTTCTGGTATTTTCCATAGTAACAGAAAGCCAATTAACTCCTTAGCTATCCCGGGTGGACCCTAAACTCCATGACACAGAGGTCACATGGTGCAGATCTATAACCCTGTCTCCTTCCCAGTCTCCTCACTCTAAGGTGAAATTGCAAACTCGAGGGCTACCAGGGCTACATGGTGAACTCAAAGCCAACATGGGCAACTTATGTCATAGACAAGAAATAGCCAAAGGCCAGGGACCTAGCATACACAAGGACCTAGTTTCAATGTCCAGTCCAGATGGGGGGAGGGGTAAGGAGCAGGGGAATGTGTGCTCACAGGGGTAACAAAATCTTCAGATAGTCAAGTCCCTTATTTATATGTACCAAACAGACCCTCCTGTGCACTTTAAGTCACCTCTAGATGACTCAAAACCTACTATTAATACCATGTAAGTGCAAGTGTTACATTAATAGCCGTCTATTATTTAAGGAATAAGACCAAGAAGAAAGCAGCTACTTGTTATCACAGGTGTAACCTTTAAAATACTTTAGTCTGCGGCTGGTTAGATCCACAGGTGCGAATGGTACATACGAGATGCCAGTGCCGCATGATTCCAGCCCCAGACCAGCTGCTTTTCCTCCATCTCTTTCTGTATCTTACTTAAACACTGCCTGTCCTGAGAATGGGTTCAGAGGAACTCATGGCATGCTAGAAATGCTTCTCTTGCCTGCTGAAAAAAAAAAGTGCTAAGTGGTGGTGGTGCACGCCTTTAATACCAGCACTTGGGAGGCAGAGACAGGCAGATCTCTGTGAGTCTGATCTACAGAGAGAGTTCCAGGAAAGCCAAGACTACACAGAGAAACCCTGTCTCGAAAAAAAAACCAACAAATATGTATGTGTATGTATATGTATATATATACACACATACACGCACATATATATACAATACACACACACATATATACAATCATCAATCACCATAGTTCATAGGTCTTAAAGATGGGATAGACTTTACCTTTTTGCACATCTATTTGAAGTTTTTGTGACATCTTTCAAATAGTGGACCAGTGGGAGAGACACACCCTGGACTTGGCATGCTTTGTTTGTTCTTGCATGATTTGTGATGTCCTTGCAGAAAGGGCCCAGGTTATTTGACTGCAGCACTGTGGAGAAGGGAGGGGTTAGCATTGCGAGGGGCAATGATGACAGCCTCCAGCCCAGCTCACATAACCTTGTGTTTTAGGTGACCAGCAGGCGGCAGTGTCACTAGGAAGCATCCCAATGAACTCCAATGCACTTTTTAACACAATATAAGCTTTTATAAGTCTTCATATAGAAAAAAAATTAAGCAAATGTTAGCTTCATGGATGAAATCTGCCTTTTGTATTTATTTTTGCAATGGGTGTCAAACGGCTAACTGAAACACACTTCCCTACAATACCTGGTATAGGTATACACTTTATATACCAGAACTTTTTAAGCTGAAACAGCCTGAAATACGTGAATTACTTTTATTGTGTTTCTCAGCTCAAGTGTCAGGCGGCTCCTGTAATACTTCACATGGCTTTATTACTTTGGTCATCGCTGAAGTCTCCTTTCTGACAAGGGTGCTTCACTTTATTCAAATAAAATGTCTAAGGCAACTTCCAACAGGGCAGGGCACCATGCCCTCTTTCAAGGAAGAAGGGGGAGGGAGGAGGGGTGGGGGGGTAGTGGGAGGGGACCGGGAGAAGGGGAAGAAAGGAAAAAAATTTTATTTCTTTAATTATGTTCTTGAATGGAAAAAATAAAACAAAACAATGTATGGAAAAAAATAAATAAATAAAAAAAATGTCTAAGGCATATCTGAAAAGCAAAGTGACTTCTGAGATCTCGAAGCACGTACAACTAGAATTACTCAGAGCCACACGCAGCCTCAGCCAGCAGAGGGAAGCCAGAAACACATACGTCTTTATTATTACATGCTCAAGTATGGACTGGATGGAGAACAAGACCCCCTTGAGATCCAACTGCATGAGTGGCTTTATACACACACAAAGGAAGTATGTATTTATACTTACTTCTTGGGGTAAATATATATTACTTACCTATCACCTACATGAAACTTCGCTGCTCAGACTACATTTCAAAAATAAATTATAGCATTATTATTGCATGTGTTCTCCATATAGAATTTTAAGTATTCTAATTAACTCCATGCTTTGACTCAAGGGAGTCATTATGTTAGATATTGGGCAGATGAGTCAACTGAACAGGACCTGTATGGAGTCACTGAGAAAGACTTCCTCAGGGGCCCACAATACAGGCCTACTCTCCCATTCTCAGCGAAATCAGGACCCAGGAAGCTGGACTCTACTCCTTCTGGACATTTGCTAAACCATGCTAATTCACACAGCCAAGCTAGTGGGTGACAATTAATGCATTATCTCTTCAAATACATTTGTATTACCGGATGCCATTGACCCCTTGTCTATTGGTTAGCAGAAAGCAGAGAGATATTCATGGTGGGACATCTCTGATGATAAGTGAAGGTTTTGTGGACAAAAAGAATTGAGGGGCCGGAAATCACAGACTAACCTAAAAAGAGGGGAGGCGATGACCACGAGGTGTCTAAATTTCATCCTGATTCCAATGTGTGTTTCCAGACTAGGCTCATAATGGTCTTTAATGAATCTCTCGGGGCCAACAGCTAAATTTGAAATTTGTGTCATTGGACAAGTTTCAAATTTCCCTAAACCCCAACTTGTTCATTTGTAAAACAGGAATAACACGCAGGTGGCAATGCTGTTTGTATTTGGAAGTGTGATGCTTAGATCCCAGCACAGGGCATGGAATGCAGAAAACCCCCGCCCTGACCATGATAGTCATTATGACTTCACTTCATAAGTTGAGATTGATTAATTCTGGAGTCATAACAAAAGGGACCCTCGGGGTCTTCCAGCCCACTATGAGTCTCTAGCATCTGGCTAAGCAGCATGATCTGGGCAGGACCCAGGACTTTTTCCAAGATACTCAACATTGGACATAAAACTTCCATTAGGGACATTGCCAATAAAAGTGGGGCTGAGGGAGGTGGTGTAAAGTCACATTTGCCGAAACAGGCCATATGTATCAAAATACAAACTAAATTCTTTCTCGCATGATTGAATTTCTGAGCACTGGTTATCCCCCTGGAATGGAACAGAAACTCCCATTGAAGGTGACACCTTCCGAAAGGCACTTTGAAAACAAGCTCCCTCCAAAATCTCCTCCACAGCACAGCTGTTAAAATCCAGCAGCCAGGTAGACACAAGCAATTTCTTTCCAACATTACTAATAGATGAGATGCTGCTCTGCAAGCCTCGCTTGCCTCACTTAAGCCTGGGAAGTGCACAGTGACACTCAGCTGGTGCCTGGCACCGGTGGAGGTTGTCATTGAAGCACGGAAGACTATGCCAGGAGTCACAACTGTGCCACCTGCATTCTGGCTGGGTAGCTCAAGCCTGCCAGGAAACGTCAAACAAGCCTGGCTTGTCCTTTCCCAATCCTGGGGGCTAGAGGACACGGTTAACTATCCGCTCCACCTCCCATCTGAAACAACCTTGCTCACACAACCATTGTCCTTCCTGAGACTCACAGGGTCCCCTTGCCAAGGGCTGTCAATCAGGAGCACCTGCCTTCCCAACTGGACTATTAACGTCAATGGATTTTGTTTCTACAGAGTACTTCTATACCCTTGATAGAACATTGATGCCCCATGGATAGAAGCAAACGTCATCATCACTGACCTTGGGGTCCAGGTTTATGAACTAATGAAATGGTGCTATCTATCCTCTATGCTTGATTTTCATCAAACATGCACAAAACAAGCACAAACATTGATGCCCCATGGATAGAAGCAAACGTCATCATCACTGACCTTGGGGTCCAGGTTTATGAACTAATGAAATGGTGCTATCTATCCTCTATGCTTGATTTTCATCAAACATGCACAAAACAAGCACACTAAAGTCCACGACTTCGGAGCATGCGCTTCTGAGCACAGTTGCTTTCTCTGAAGGCAGTGGCCTCTGTGTAGCTGCTTACCGAAAGGAGCTGCTCTTGGGTCTCTGTGCAGATGGCCAGTGCTGGCCTCAGACCCTCAGTTCATTACATAGTCTCCCTCTGACCAACAAGCCTCTCATTGTAAGGCACGCTGGGTCTCCGCAGATGTCAAAAGCCCCATTCTGTCCCGGGTGGATTGCTCACATAAAGGATACCCACACACATTCTGCTGCAGACAGGGACGGACCTAGCCCTGCAGATGTCACTGCCACTGCACTGTTCCTTTTGCCCATCACAGAAACTTGTGTCTCTTTCCAGAGCCTTGCACAAAGATCCATTCAGACTTTGCCTGTGACCGGTGCACACTTGGCCTGCAGATGGACAGAGATGTGGGAGAAGGCATCCCAGTGTTTATCCAAGCTTGCCTGGGAACGCCTGGGAATGCCTGGCTTCTTTACCAGCTTTAGCTCTGACTTAAAAAAAAAAAAAAAAAAAACCTAAAACCAACGAGCCAGAAAGTTGCCAACGGTTTCATTCAGTCCATGAGACTGGGTTATTGCAAGAATGTGAGTGAGACCATCAATACACAAAAGTCAGGAAATCCAGGAAGGCCATTCCCACACCCACTGAGGCTTCCCACACACAGATGACCCTTGTCCCCGCCTGAGCTCTGGGCTACATCCTTGGCAGAACCTTGGTGAAGCCATGCTGGGATATGTCTCCCTCCAGGGATTGAGCTAAGGGAAAAAAGATTATGTTACAATATAACTCATAATATTCAGTTATTTTTAAACTTGATCATAGGCACTAAAAAGTACACAAATAGTTAGAGAACTGTTTGATAAAATGTTGACATCACAAATACACCTCTGTGATCAGGGTTTGGTCATGATGGCTGGCAATGCCAGCTCTCAGAAGCCAGGCACAGATATCCCCATCTCTACTATAGTAATAAAGCCTGGCTCTAAAAGTCGATGAGGGACTATAATGTAAGTAGAAACTGAGATAAGAGGAGACACACTAATGTAAGACAGTGTTTGATGGAGCTATGTGTGGTGACAAACGCTTGTCTTCTCAGTGCTGCAGAGGCTGAGGCAGGAGGACTGCAAGGGATGGGTCTGTTTGGGCTATATAGTGAGACCTTGTCTCTAAAAAGGAGATGGAGGGAGAAGGAAAAAAGGAAAGAGAGAAGAAAAGACAGAGGTAAGATGGTGGGGGAGAACAGAGATGGGAGAAAGAGAGAGAAGGAAGAGAGGAAAAGAGAAGAGGGAGAAAGGGAGGAAGGAAGGGAGGGAGGGACAGAGGAAGTCTTGTGATAAGAGGCTGCCTTGACAGGCTTTGTCCGGTTGCTGGCCCTGGAACTGAAGGAAAGTGCACAGGAAAAAAGGGTGCAGGTCCTCTGGAAAGTGCACAGATCCTATCTCCAGAGATAGGATCCTTTCTTCCAAGCAGATAGTTCTCAGTGGGGAAACACACGTGGCAGATGTTCTGTCCTGCCAGGCAGGCTAACATGGGGTCACCCCAAGCCTCTGAGTGTGAAGGTTCTGGAATACCTGGTGTTTTATAGTGATTTTCTCAGATTTGAAACATTCCATTTTGGTGGGAAGCTAGTTACGACTCGGGAAGTTCTAAAAGGAGGTGAAACATCCATCCTGTGTAGAAGCTCCTTAAACAAACAACTCACTAGTTTCAGGGGGTCCCTTCCCACTTCCTTAGACTTCTGGGGACTTCTCAGAGACACCACTTCAGACAGGCAGAGATGTGCACAGAGATGGTCAGAATCCATCAAATGTTCTTTTGCTCCTACCTCTTCCTTATGAATCCAAACCTTCTTGTGGGTCTGGGTAGCTCCTTCCCTCTCACACAGCAAGTTTTGCACATTCTGCAAAGCCCAAAGTAAGTGTTCCTGCTCCTTATGTTCCTTGCTTGATCCACATCTCTGCTTTCTAATATCCCGTTAATGATTCCTTCCCAACTATTTTCAGAGTGCATTCTAATTATCCTTTATGATACTTGCCCCACTGAGTGGGCTAAGATTTCCCTCTGTCAACATCAGCATTCTCTGGGTCTAAGATGCATAATGGATGGGTGGGTGGACGGATGGATAGGGCAGACAGATGGATGGATGGATGCATGGAAGGATGCATGGTCAGACGGATGGGTAGGTGGATGGATGGGTGGGTGGGTAGATGGATGGATGGATGGATGGATGGATGGATGGATGGATGGATGGATGGATGATAGATGGATGGATGGATATGAGTGGATATGGATATTGGAAAGTGCTTCATAAAACATAAACTGGTCCATTTTGATTCATTTTATCATCATGTTCTCCTGGCTGCAGCTTGAGTTTTTCTTCTGTCCTGGGTCCTCTTCTTACCTTTATAGACGATAACAAGGTCATTGCCACTTCAATAGCACCTAGAATTGCCCTGCCTTAGCAATGTCAATGTGTGTGGAATTTGTCCTTCTGTTCAGTATCATTGTTTCTCCTGGCTAAGTTTCAGAGTCTAGAGTTCAGGTGCACATGTGCCTCTTTTTTTTTTCTTAAAAAAGTAAACATGGGCAAATAATTTTATTGGAGTAAAATTACCAAATATGCCAAAGAATTGTTCCCCAGAGAACAACGGCACAGAGGTCAACCTCTCACCCACGCTGCTCTTGTTTTTGCTTTTGCTTTTGTTTGTTTGGTTGGTTTTTTCTTTTCTTTTTCTTTTCTTTTTTTCTTTCTTTTTTTTTTGGTTTTTGCTAAGCACCTATCCACAGCAGTGGGGCTTCTGGGAAAGGCAAGCCTAATTCAGTCAGGGAAGATGTCCACCCAGAGCTGCTCCAAGTCAGCTGACAATATTCTTGGTGGAGGAAGAGGCCGGAATCACACTCCTAGGATACAACGCATTCCATATATTCTAAGAAACAAGTTCACATAAGGCCCAGGGACACATGATGGACACAGAGCAAAAAGTGAAAATGGTAGAAGGAATAGAAAACTAAACAAGACGAACAAAGATGATCCTGAGCATGGAAAGGCAATGTGGGGAAGCGTATTATATCACTGATAATGCATTCGAACTGTATGTTAGAGGAACCCCAAAGTTACACAGAATGTTGGTGACCACAGAACTCAAATACATGATTTGAGGCATCTCACTTGGCAAGACCCTTCACAGAAGTGTCAGCCACGATTTCCACCAATATAGTTTGATTTCAGTGTTACTCAGAAGATCACCTTACCCCAGAATGTTCCCATGTTGATATCTGTTATGGTCACAATGTTTAAAATCCCTTTGTGTAAACACACTAGAAAGCACAAATTAAAAACAATTCTATTTTCAAATTTGAGGGGTAGTCCATAAACCATTTCATCTGGATTTTAAAAGGTAATGGGCCATGAAAGGGGAGAGGTTAAGGGACTTGTTCAGAATTAAACGTCAAGTGACAGATTCTGTAGACACTCAAGAGAGTGGGGCAGGGAGCTAGACAGAGCATGCCAGGCCAGCCTGGGCTACAGTGAGACTGGGGCAGGGAGTTAGACAGAGCATGCTGGGCCAGCCTGGGCTACAGTGACACTCTGGGAAAATGAAAACAGAAAAAAGGAAAGAAGAAAGGAAGAGAGGAAAGAAGGAAGGGGTAACTAAAGATAGATGGGAACTAAATGAATTAGGGAACACTGGATAGTACCACAGACATGAAATATTTCTTTTCTTATAAGAGAAATAGATTTTTTAAAAAAGAAAAAACAGTTAATAAATTTGAATAAGTTCTATAAATTAGATATGCATATATCAATGTTGCTTTTTAAATTTTGTGGTGGTTCTATGAGCAAGTATCTTAGGTTTTAAAAAGCTCATATTGAAAGGGGATTTGGGCTAGATGTGGTATAGGTACAAACATACACACACGTATGAAAGTGTCAAAGGAGTCATTGAGACAGCTCAGCAGTTAAGAGCATTTGGCTGTTCTTCCAAAGGACCTGTGTTCAATTCCCAGCACCCACATAAAGGCTCACAACTATCTGTAAAGAGGGTGCAATGCTCTCTTCTACCCTCAACAGGCACTACATGTACATGATACACATATATACATGTAGGCAAAATGCCCATACATATAAAATAAAATTAAAATCTTTTAAAGTTGCCAAAAAATAAGTAAAAATTACATTTTAAGAAAGCCCACATTGAGATATCCGAGATAAAAGAACACAAGCCATACTTATTGCAGCTAGCATTATGCTAGCCATGGTAGGACTACATTCAAAAGAGTCTGCAGAGACAGCATGCTGAAGAGAAGGCACCCAGAAACCAGGCTGCATAGCACCTGAGGTGCTCCTGAGACTTGCTCTCCACCATGGTACATGAAGCATCAAGAAGACAGCTGTACCCCTGACTGTCCTTCATGTTCATCTGAGGATGCCAAGATCCTGGCAGCCCACACTTCCTGCATCTGTGGTCAGAGTCAAGTGCTTCTCAACCTCTGTGTGCGTGACCAGCAGCACTTACACGTGAGAAGACCAAGGAACAGGAAGCAGCTTGCTGACGGTCGCATAGCCGAATGGGAGGGAAATTGAACTGTCCTTTGATTCCAGTGTCCTCCTCCAGAGTTTCTGTGATAAGTGAGATGTGTCAGATCTCTAGTCGTACTTAATTAGTGCTGTACCGTGGAGTACTCCGTGGAGTTTGACTTAATTACTTTACCCTCTCCCGAGAATAGTCCCTGAAGACACAGAGGAACTGGATCCTCAGTCTCCAGGGCAAAGGTTTCTTTGCTCACTAACCCTTTTGCAGAGTTGTGTCAAATCACATATTCTGCAAGCTAAGCATCAGGTGTTTTGGAAGAGGAAAAGCAGGAGTAACATAGTGAAACATTCTTTCTTGTAACAATTGGCTCGGTGAGGCTTGGCTACAAGATTCAGTTAGAGCAACAGTTCTAAGCTTTCCTAATTAAATGCTGCAACCATTTAATACGATTCCTCATGGTGTGTGACCCCAACCATAAAATTATTTTGTTACTTCACAACTGTAATTTTGCTACTGTTATTAATTATAATGCAAATATCTGATATGCAAGGTATCTGATATGTGACCCCTGTGAAAAAGTCCTTCAATCCCCAGGTTGAGAAACAAAGTTAAAAGCGTCAGGTGTAGCTCTGGTACAGGGCTGGCCTTGCTTGCTTAAGGCTCTGAGCTTAATCCCCAGCACCACCCCAAAAGAAAGACCCATTTAGTTTTTGAACATTTTTTTCGGACTCTTTGGATTCCTTCCACAGGACACCACAGAACAAGAGGCAAAGATGTTTGTTCGTTCGCTCCTAACGGCGGTTTACACATTTTAGGCACAGACTTGGGCTTCTTTCCAGGAACCATGCTCATCTATCTTGTCTAGTTAAATATATTGGATGCCGTTCAAACAAGTTACTCTTGCATCTCCTAAGGTGTTTAACTATTTACAGAGTGTGGCCTTCGGTGGTGTGCACGTGCTGAGGGTTAACGCTGAGCTGGAAGACATCTTGCTGTGCCTCCCTAACTCAAAGGAGGACTCATGGCTTAAGTAACAGAATATATTTTCCCCACATTTGGAGGCTGTAAGCCTGAAATCCAGATGCCTGTGGATTCGAGTGCTTTAGGCCTCTCTCTCCTTGCTACTCAGGTGCATACATCCTCTTTGTCTTCACCCATTGCTCTTGTTTCTGAGTCCTAGTTTCTCCTCCTTATGAGGACACTGGTTACATTGCTTTAGGTTCTATTGTAATAGCCTCATTTTCATCTAATTACCAGTTTAAAGAACTTATCTCTAAATATAGTCACATTCAGGCAGCTCAAGGCCAGGACTACAACCTACGAGTTGGGGATGGAGGGTGCATAACTCAGCCCATAAACAGAGATGTATAGAGGAAATGAAGAAGCTACGCAAATGTGTCTTCAATTCTAGGAGGGAACATTCCTTGGAAACTTGCTGCTCATAGGTGTCCGATGGATGCCTGATTCCCAGAACAGCCTCCTTTCCTGGAAAGAAGTCCACTGCTGTCACCATCTGAATGAAGTTTCCATAAACGCCTTCTGTGACTTGGCCGATCGCCTATGGCTTCCCCACCCAGACAGCTCAGCATGGCCATTGATGACGTCACTTTAGGACTTGGCACAACCATCTTCCATGGAATTCTCTGACTCAGCAGCAATACAGGGTGTTTGCACACCATGTGCCGTCAACCACCCAGCTCAGCTCAGCATGGCCATTGATGACATCACTTTAGAACTTGACACAACCATCATCTACATAATTCAGGGTGTTTACGCACTGTGTGCCACCACCATTGCTGCAGTCAGCACTCAGCCAATATGTCAAAGAAACTTGGAAAAATCCATCCTCTTAAGAGCTGCTGGGGTTCTTGTATTTCATTTACTGCAAACACTGATGCTTGTCTTCAGGCTTCATGAAGAACACATTCCAAGAACACAGCAAAATGTCTGCCACAGTGTACACAGCTGACAAAAGGCTCCTGGTGTGCTGACAAGGTGGAGTTGGGGGAGCCCTAAGGCAGAAGTAAAGCTCCGAGGCCTGCCCCCAGACCTTCCTGCCTCACATTTGACCTCTGAGTTGAAAACCCGAGGGCTTCAACCTAAAGCTTCAATTGACTTGCAGGAACTTCAGGCTTCTATTTTGGTTTTCATGGGATGAAATACAAATTTAAAATACTCCAGGGCTGGGAGGATGGCTCGGTGGACAAGAGTCCCCATTGCATGAGGACTTCAGTCTCCCCAGTCTCACACACCTGTAGCCCAGCTACCTGCTGGGGGAGGCACTCCATGGCGTCTGGCCACCTGCTTAGCTCAAGAACAGCAAGCTCCAGATCCAGCGAGAGAGTGCATCTTAAGAGAGTGGACACTTGATGTCCTCCTCTGGCCTCCACAGGTCCACGCACAGAGGTGCTCACCTGCACACACATCACACACACATACACCACATGATATATGTGTATACATATATGTACGCATGTATATGTATATGTGTGCTTACAAATATTGTATTCTTTCCTCCACTGACCAGTGTAAGCAGTAAAAATTTATTGAAAACAAAATAAATCTTAATTAAAAAGCCAAAACATATTAAATACACTTTTAACCGTTCATTGTCAAACGACGTAAAGCCATCGAATCTATTATTTGTATCCTCACATCACATGTAAGTTTTTGCTGGTTTCCAGATAAAGTAGGATATATCTCATGGTAAAAAGATTCTTATGTCCAATGAGACTATTGGGACCTATTATTTCATTGCAATGAATTCTTGTGGCCACGAAAAGATTATAATTTTAGAATATTGAATGTAGTAAAACACATGAGCACCAGGGGGCAGCATAGACCTGATCCTGCACTAGATCCTGACCAGGTCCAAACAGCACTGAAGACTTCGGTTACCAGAATCTAAAAGTTCTCCCCGAGTCCTTGCCCAGAAACCCCTGGTAGCAAATCCTGGCACATTGTCTTTCTATATGGTGCTAGATGGTAATTCCAAGTTTCTGGTCAAAGCCGATCCCAGATAACAGACGTGGACAGAAGTACCACTTGCAACCGGATCTGTACAGGTGCTAATTCAAGTTATGCGGGGGACGGGAGGCAGAGGGACGGGACTGCACAACCTGGGGCCTGGGAGACAGACATAAGGGACCCCATTCTGGGTCAGGAGAGAGCAAAAGGCAGGTAAGCCTTAGGAAGAGCACAGGAGTGTGGGCTTACACTGAGCTGCACCTTGCAGTGTTTTAACTTCCCTCTCCAACACTTCCTGTTGAGATGAGAAGGAAACCGAAGAGGTCAGCAAATGAAACAAAGCCAAAGCAGTAGAGGTGTCGCTTGTACCCCATTTGTAAAAAAAAAAAAAAAAAAAAAAAAACCACTGGAAGAAATACAGTGTCACATCAGAACTTAGCCAGAACTTCCTGTCCCACCCTCTGTGCTTGAGACTAAGCTGCGGCAGCCATGCTCAGAGCCTGGCTCCCCCTGTGGTTCCCACACACGGGCTTCCCATTCATTTTTGTGATGGATGCTCCCGGAGCGGCCTGGAAACTCTGTCTGTGAGCTAATTATTATGGGGACTGACCTGCGTCCGCTGGTCAGTAGTGAGTAGGCGAGGCTTAGGTGAGAGCTGGCTATTCACGAGAGGGCAGCCTTTGATGCGAACCAAGCAGAGAGTTTGGCCGAAACTCAACACCTCTCAGAAGTACAGATTAGTCAAAGGCAAGAAAGGAGACGGCATTGTGGGAGTCTTCAGGGAGGAGACAAAGATGCCTGTGTTTTGTATCGCTCAGCTGCCTTAAGAAAATGTCCATTTGTTTCTTTCCACCCCTTTCTACATTTTAAGTGGGATCTAGTGAATGTATCTTTTCAGAGCTCCCGATTCCACCATTTTCGCTACACCTCATGTTGCCATTTTAATGAAGCATCATCTTTCCCGAGAGTGTGGGAACAAAGCCTATTTGATGACCTCTCAGAGCAAATGCCGAGCTCTCCAAATATTTCCCTGAATTAAACCCTCTACCCCACAGTCCATTTCCTTTTAAAAATGCCAGTTTGCCAACTCCTGCAAACCGACAAACAGGGCATCCCTTCACCCTCAAGTCAGAGGGCCCCTGTGCAGCCCCACACTCCATGGGAATTCCTGGGAAACAGCTCTCAAGAAGGGTTTCATCAGAGCTCAGGACCCTGGATGTGGGGTATCAGCCCGACTCCTCCCATCCTGCTGTCGCTGAATGAGTGTGTACAAGAACACCGAATGACCTTGCCGATTATCTCATCCAACCCCTCAGGGCACAGATGCAAACACAGAGTCCATTACAAAGAGGCAAACAAGTACCACATAGGATGCTGCAGGCAGAACCAGGGAAGCTGTGGCTAAACCTCAGCATCAAGGACAATTGTGCAAAAGATGCATCCCTGTGCCCAGTGTAAGTGAATTAAGTGGAAGTTTCTAGAGGCAGGAAATGAGAAGGCATAGTGAAAGAACATTGTACATCATGGCTCCAAACATGCTAACTTCTTGAAAGAATTAGTTCCAGGAGAAGAGGCTCAGGGCCGAGTTTGAAGCCCATGTCTGCCCTCTGACAAATTAATGCCTCTGAAGTAGGTCCCCTCGACTGGCTCCCGGAAGACGTGAGTCCTGTGCTGTATGTGGTCACTCTTAGACTCGGGGACATAGCATGATACACTTGGGTCAGCGACACACTGCCTGTCACCTGAAAGTGGGGGAAACACAAGACTGTTAGATTTATGTCTCATAACCTCTATCTATACACTATGTGAGCTTGGATACATCATTGGTCACCTTCAAAATCATCACACAAAAGTGCAGGTGATAATCCCTCCTGCCAAAAGCGGTAATGAAGGTTAAATGGAACATCACACACCCTGACACAGCATCATGAAGCCAGGAAATGGCCCAACCACTCTAGGTCTTTGCAACAGGCTGAATCAAAGGCAGTGGATTAGTTCCATGTAGGACAGAGCTCTAAGTAGACATACAGTAGACATACAGCACAGATGTTAGTTGCTGCAGAAACAAAGGAAGGTGGTAATCCTAGAGAGCCCGGAATCCAAAGTCACTAGGAGCAGCTGGAGCCATTATGAGGCAGGGTGGTTAACGTGGTGCAGTAGAGTTAGCTGCTTCTGCATGACAAGATGCCACACTAGACACGTGGGAAGGTGAAAGGCCCTTTCTGTGCATTACTCTGCTTTCTCGTCCCTTGCCAGGGATTCTTCTTTCCCAGAGGAGGAAGAAGTCAGAGGATGCAGAAGCATGGTTCCTAGGGAAAAGCAGAAAAAGAGTAGATTCCTGAGAAGAACCTTATACACATGCGCTCTCTCTCTCTCTCTCTCTCTCTCTCTCTCTCTCTCTCTCTCTCTCACACACACACACACACACACACACACACACATTCTCAGCCACAGAGTAAGTGGTTTTTCAGAAGCCTTCTCTGTAATTGTCAGCAGGCTATCGCAGCCCCAATGGGCTCTTGTTTTACAAGAGCTGGAGGTGGGGTGCTGCCTAGATTGTGTATTACATATAGACAGCATTCCTCCAGGGGGTGGCCACCACACAGAAGGACAGTCTGAAATGATGAAGAATGGATTATTTCACAAGAAACTATGGTGCAGGGAGGTCGGAGATGGGAAGGTACTTTGTGCACTTGCATGTGCTAAACAAAGGCTGCGTGTGTTTGCATTATCAAAAAAAATGCTGAGTGTGTTTGCATTATCAAATGGGGCATTTTCAAAAGAGTAACTGACATGCTCACTATCATTGTGCCGGTTAGTTTTTTGTCAGCTTGACACAGACTGGGGTCATCCTGGAAGAGAGAACCTCAATTGAGAGAATGCCTCCATCAGATTGCCTATAGACAAGTCATCAATTAATGTTGTATATAGAAGAGTCCAGCTCACCGAGGGCAGTGCCACCCATCAACAGGTGGTACTGGGTTGTATAAATAAAGCAACGTTGGCGAGCAGTGAAGAGCAAGCCGGTAAGCAGCACTCCTCCATAGTGTCTGCTTAAACTTCTCCCTGCAGGCTCCTGCCTTGAGTTCCTGCCCTGACTTCCTTTCATGTAAGCTGAAATAAACCCTTTTGTCCTCAAGTTGCTTCTTGGTCAGTGTTCATCACAGCAATAGAAAGCACATGAATACTATCAGGCACATTAAGTATAGTGTGTGGGGGATGGGGGTAGCGACATGTACCTCCCAAGCACATGCTTCTGGAGGACAGAGGCTGATGTTAAGTATGTCCCTCTATCTCTCTCCCTCTTGTTTTCTGAGAGAGTGTCTCTTCACTGAACCTGGATGGAGTTGCCCTTTTTGGCTAGACTGGGTGGGCAGGAACTACCTGAGCTCTGCACTCCTTCTACACGTGTGCTAAGTGCTAGAGTTACAGGCACGCACTGCCACGTCCGGCTTCTACCTGGTGCTAGGGATCCGAACTCAAGTCCCCATCTTATACAGCAAGCTCTTTGCCCACTGAGCCATCTCCCTCTGGCCCAACCACTTTTTTTCTACCTAAGTTTTCTATTTCATCATTTTTTCTTAAGGAATCCAGATAGAATGAAATTTGAATGAATGCTGTTAAATTTCTGAGCTCAGTGCTACTAAAAAGATGTTCAAGCCAACACGTGTAAAAACCATGTAGCTGATATGATGACAATGTTTTCCCAAACAAGTTGATGTTTTTCACAAGCTAGGGCCTTATTTCTATCTCCATCCCTGACAGTGATTAAACTCTTCCTTCATAATAGTGTAACAACTATATACAATCAATAATGCATTTTATTAAAAGTCTATTATTTCACCAATTCCTTTGTGAACTTTATATGCATCATTATCATTTAATCTATTGTGTAAGAAAATCATTTTACCAATTGCGGCATTTGGTAAGTTTCACAAGTTCCTGATAGCAAGTTCAGATAACAAAAATTGTCATTGTTTGGGGGTATGTGCAATAAGCTACATTTTTTTATATCTATGATGAAAAGTTATTCACTTCTATAATTTTTACTGTTCCTATCTGCTTATTTTGTTTATTTTTCCAAATAATTATACTAAGCATTGTGACATATTCTGAAATGGGTTCTTTCAAGGTAAGTATTTGATTTTAAAGTATTTAAGGTTTCCCTCTAAGAGACACATTATATCCTCAGGCATATTTTATTTTATGGTTTAATCAGGAGTGTCCTGGACATGGCCGAACTGCCACTGTGCTCTGGAGTGTCATCAGTTGCACAGCAGCTGGCAGAGCTGATGAGCCAGGCCCGGAGCCAGCGCCAGGCCCAAGCAAGGGGACAACCAGGGTGGCCTGAAAGGCAGAAGATCTGCATCTGGACCGGTGTAGGGACTCGGCTGAGCTGGAGCAGCTGGAGCTGGCAGAGCACACAGACGGCTCCTGGTCCTCTGCTTCTGCTCAGGGGGCCTCATGGGGATCTCCCTCCAAGGAAGGAACAGGCCCCAGATTTGCAAAACAACGTTGGCCAAGGAAAAAGATGCAGGCCAAATCTGGATCTGAAAATTCCCAAGTGGGGAGCGTCTAGGAATCGAAAGTATGGGGAGGTGCTCAAAGCAACGCAAGCTCATCTTCAGAGCTGGTCTTCTCATTGCTGTGGCCATACTCCTAAAGAGAGGTTTAAAGACAGGGATACTGGGGCAAGTTCCAGAGGCACACTTTCCAGCATGTTCGGAAGGGCACGAGCAGTTGGGCTTGCCGTGTTGCATCAGAAGGTCATCGGATACCAGAAGACAAACAGAAAGTGGAGCTGGGCTAGAAATCCTCACGACCTACCTCCTGTGACCCCCTTCCTCCTAACGGTCCTACAGCCTTCCCCAGCGGCACCATCAGCCAGGACACATGCTCAAACACACAAGCTTGTGGGAGTCATTTCGCATTCAAACCATAACATCCCTGGTTTTCTCTGGACCACACGAAGAGCCGGCATGGAGGAACACCCCACACACACACACCCCCAAGACCCCTGGAACATCTCGGCCTTGACGAAGTAAACCTGTGAGCCTGTACCTGGACTAGGAAGCAAATTGCCTGAATATTTTTCAAAGCTCCTGAAATGCCAGTTCAGGGGCTGGAAAGCTGCGTCAGGGCGGTGTAAGGGAGCATGGCTGCGCTAAGAAAGCCAGAAGCCTGATGCAGCTAGTCAGGAGAAAACATATGGTTGAATTTGAAAACCCTGCCATCCTCAGGCAGAGTAACGTTAAACACCCCAAAAGGAGCAATGCCTTCCACGATCTGATGGAAGGAAAAAGCCCAGCTCACAGGCTCAGTATCTCAGACGTGGATGTGTTTCTCTATGACCCCAGGCACACACTGGGGTCATGACCCCAGACACACACAGGTTGTCTGCATCAGGACCAGTACTTCCCTTTGCTCTGACCCCATATTCAATCGCTTTAGGGAAGCTGCCAAGAGAAATCCCATGCTTTAATGACAAGAGTCTCGGCCAGTGGAATTTTTAGCACTTCCATCGCAAACTAACTTACTTTGATTTCTCCATCAGTCTCAACACCATGGCCGGTGGGCATCTGCCATAAAAAACTGGGTTTGCACTATAAATACTAGTGTTTTACATGTTCAAAACCTTGGGCCTGATCTGGGACCACGGAGATCCTCCAGAGGGCAAACATCACCCTCCGTGCCATGTGAGCATTGGCAGAGCCAGCCTTCCTTGCTAAGACTCCACTGTGACCACATGCCATCTTATAAATTAAACAAATAGCAATATTGAATGACATGTGCCAACTCACTTCAAATGCCCCACACCGTAAACAGCGTGAAACCAAGGAAGCTGGAACAAAGGGTTGTCTCGGGCCAGTTCCGTGCTGCATGAAGGGACTTGGGGTGTTTGAACTGCTACAAATACAGTCAGTACATCAGGTCACAGACTACACTGCTCCAGAGAAGCTCAGACATGAGAGCCTAGTAACAAGTCCAGTTTTCTAAGCAGCTCCAGCAACTGTCCCTGCAGGTCCTCTGCGATACTTCTAAAATGTCACCATTTATTAACAACTTAAAACTGTGTGCACCAAAACTCAGATGCTATTCTGGTCATCATCTAAGAACCCACAGCAGATGATGCCACTTGAAGAGTCAGGGGGAAAAAACATATTATAACTGACTGATCAAACTAGACCATATGAAAGATTCTGGTTTCTCTGAAATTACTTTCAAAATTAGAATTTCATAACAATTGGAAAGATACTTGAAATTCACATGGCCACGAAGGAGCAACAGAACACTTTTTTAGAGAGTATTCAGGGACGGCACTGGAGAGATGGCTCCGTGCTCAAGAGCACTGGCTGCTCTTGAAGAGGACCCAGGTTCAATTCCCAGCATCCACCTGGCAGCTCACCATGGTCTATAATCCAACTCCAAGTCACCTGAGATCCTCACACGGACACACATGCAGGCAAAGCACCAATGCACATAAAATAAAAATAAAGAAGTCATATTTAAAAAAGAAAAAGAATATATTCAGAGGCTGAAGAGATGGCTTGGTGGGTAAAGAGTTTTCTGTGCAAGCCCAAGGACCTGAGTTTCATCCCCAGCACCCAGATATAAAGCCAGATGTGGTGGCACACACTGGGAATACCTGCGCTGGTGGGAACCTAGAGATCCCTGACTGCCACGCATCAGGTCGCAGAGAGGTGGTGTGAATAGGTATGGCTCCCAGAGATTCATGTGTTTAAATACTTGGTCCACAGAGAGTGGCACTATGGGAGGCATGGCCTTGTTGGAGTAGGTGTGGCTTTGTTGGAGGAAGTTTGTCATCAGAGGATAGGCTTTGAGTCGCAGAAGCTCAAGCCAGTTCACTTCCTGCTGCCTGCAGATCCAGATGTAGAACCCTCAGCTCCTTCTCCAGCACCATGTCTGCCTGCACGCCACCACACTTCCTGCCATGATGACAATGGAATGAACCTCTGAACTCTACGTCAACCTCAGTTAAATGCTTTCCATTATAAGAGTTGCCATAGTCATGTAGCTCTTCATAGCAATAGAAACCTAAACTAAGACAGAAATTGGTACCAGGGACTGGGGTATTGCAGTGACAGACCTGCCCTTGCTTTTGTTTGGAGGAAGGTGGACTTCAGGACTTTGGGTTAGGAAAGCAGTGGAAGGCGTTAAGTGGAGCTGAATGGGCCGTACTCATAGGAACATGAGAGACAGTGGAGCTGAGGGTGGTTTGAACTGTGGGGACCTGGCTCAAGAGGGTTCAGAAAAGAAGAATTATAGTATGCTGCCTGGGACTGTTTTTGTAATATTTTGGTGACGAATGTGGTTGCTTTTTGCCCTTGTCCAAAGAGTCTGCCTGGGACTAAATCACAGATTTTTTTTTTTAATTAATTCTATCAGTAGAGGAAATCGCAAAACTACCAGGTATAGGCGATGTCATGTGGTTATCAGTGCTCACTCTTGGTGTTTTATTGTTTGTTTGTTTGTTGTTTTGTTTTCTTTTTTGATTTTTCAAGACAGGGTTTCTCTGTAGCTTTGCAGCCTGTTCTGGAAGTAGCTCTGTAGACCAGGCTGGCCTCAAACTCACAGAGATTTGCCTGCCTCTGCCTCCCAAATCCTGGGATTAAAGGTGTGTGCCGCTACTGTCCAGCTAGTGTTTACTCTTATGCAGATCTATAATGAAAAGGAGCAAGCTGAACAAGGAAAAACACAAAGAGTAGTGTTCAAAGAGGAAAGAGGCACCAGGAAATGGGCTGGAGCTAAATCCTGTGTTCAAGAAGATAAACGGGTTAAAGAAGATTCTGATGTTAAATGGAAAAAAGGGAGTGATGACCTCAGAGCAAGACCCACCCAGCTAATCTCCTAACTTGTGAAAAGGAATTAAAGAAAAGCTTAAAGCCAGGTGTGGTGCAGAGGCAGGTGGATCTCTAATTTTGAGGCTAACCCGGTCTACAGATCAAGTTTTAGGACAGCCAAGCTTAGGTGGTGAAGGAAACCATCACACACAGAAAGTTGGTGAAGATGTAATTGAATGGGGAGGCCATGTTCCAGCCCCCGCTAGGAGGAGAACTTGGCAGCGTGAGCCACACAGTTCTGGCATTAAAGTCGAGGACAGAAGAAAGCAATTACTGAATATCACTCCACAGCTAAGGAACGCTGCTGAGGCCAGGCCATGTGCCAGGGGTGTCCCTGCATGGAGGCCTAGAGGTCATTGTATGCAGCTGTGAAGGTGAAGCCTGGGTTGCCTTGGAGACCCCAAAATGTCGGAGATGCCAGAGTTGCAAGGCACTTGGTGGGAAGAGCTGCTAATGGGGAATGGAACAGCCCAAGAGGAAAATGTGTGTTGCAGTCAACAAAGCTGGAAGAAATGGAGATCCAAAGATGACTTTGACATTAGACATGGAAAGGCAGAATTTGGACTTTTCCAGCTGGTTTTCCATGTTGCTTTGGTCCAGCATTTCCTTGCTCTGCCCCTTTTCCTCCCTTTTAAAATGGTAATGTATATCCTGTGTCATTATAAGTTTGGAATATGTGATCTGTTTTTACATTTTATTTTACAGGGAATTACAGTTAAGATTGCATGAACCTCAGAAGAGACTATGACTTTTAAATAAGTTTGAGACTGTTATAGACTATGGGGACTTTTGAAGTTGGACTGAATGCATTTCTGCATTATGGTATGGCTATAAGCCTATAGGGGCCAGGGAGTGGAATATGGTGCTTTAAATAGGAATAGCCCCCATAGACACGTGTGTTGTTTTTCTGTCAGCTTAGAAACTGCCCCTGAATCTACTGATACTTTAACTATTACCTGCAGCCCTACGATTACAGCCAGCCACTAAGACTGTGGCCTAGAGGGACTTCCAGTCCCACAGCCATGTGGCCCCAGCTCTGCCATGGTATGATATGTAACTTTTAACCAAGTCTCTGTTGTTCTTTTTATCAATAAAGACTCAGGAGTCAGATATTGGGGTGAAAAATCTGCTAGATCAGAAAAGCGAAGAAGCAATCAACTGACCTTTTTTCTTGGTCAGAGATGCAACAAGAAAGAGTCAGTCTCTCTTCACATAACACTAGACTAAAAAAAAAGAGTGTGAAATGTTAAGCCCCTCCCTGCTATTTCCTGTGTGTCTCTCTATCCATCTCCCTGGGTCCTATAATGATCTGTCCTGTCCCTTTAAGAGAAAAGCCCCACCCACTCCCAGATCTTCCTTCCTTCCTGCTTGCAGCCTAAGTCTTTTCCTTTTCCGTCTCCCTTCCAAAGAGGCAGCTTCTGCCTCTCTCCATTCTCCCTACTTCTCCCCTTCCCCCTTCTCTCTCCCTGTTTCTCTGTTTCTTTCTCTGTTTCAATCTCTGTTTTTCTCTCTCTCTCCTCTTCTCCCTTCTCCCTTTCCCTTCCTTGACCCACTAAATAAATATCCAACCTCACTCTGCATGGGGTGCCTATCTGTCTGTCTCCTGCCCGCTACATGGTTCCCTGCCCAGGACCAGCCACCTTCAGAGACGTGTGGCGTGGTCTCATGGCTCATGCCGTGCCCATCTGTCTGTCTCCCCTCATGGCCTGCTGCAGCCACTCAGGAAACTATGCTATCACTGCCTGGGACTGGCTGCTCTCAGGACCCGCTGCCTGCCGCCACTCAGGAACCTGCAGCGTTTCTGCAGCTACAGCCACTGGGGGTCTGCAGCATTTTACTTAATCCATTACTGTGGCGCACCATGCCCATCTGCACCCTATGCCCCGCCATACAGTTCATGAACTGGGCAAGGGCCTGAAGATTGAAACACACAAACACTCACAGACAGAGACACAGGTCATCCTTGATGCCAGAATGCCCCCCCAAGAATGTCCCCTTTATTGTGTTCAGGGGCAGCTTATATAGGGATAGCCACGCCCCAGCCAAACGCACCAGAAACCATTCCCCTGCCATCAGGAACTCCTGAGGGTCTCGTGCTCAGAGCAGCTGTAGGCACTCAGATCAGGGAAAAACAAGTTGTTTACAAGAAATTCAGGATCTGGGTGTTCACTGCTCCCAACACATTACAGGTCCTCTGTACTCTCTATGGCTAATTCTTGTCGACTAGTTGCTGGCTCTACCCACCGATCCAACGTTAATTTAATTAACAGTTTCAGAGTTTCACAGTGCAGCCAAATACCCTGCAACATGTGTTTAAACACTTGGTCCAAAAGGAGTGGCACTATTGGGAGGTGTGGCTTTGTTGGAGAAAATATGTTATTAGGGGGTGCGCTTTGAGGTCTCAGAAGCTCAAGCCAGTTCACTTCCTGCTGCCTGCAGATCCAGATGTAGAACTCTCAGCTCCTTCTCCAGCACCATGTCTGCCTGCATGCCACCATGATTCCCTCCATAATGATAATGGGCTAAACCTCTGAACTGTAAGCCAGCTCCAAATAAATGCTTTCCTTTATAAGAGTTGCTGTGGTCATGGTGTCTCTTCACAGGAATAGAAATCCTAAAACACCCAGTAAGAGACCCTGTCTCAAAATACATGGTGAAGGACACCTGAAGAATGGCATTTGAGTTTGACTTTTGACCTGTTCATCTGCATCTGTGTGCACACACACACTTACTTTTAAATTTTGATCACTTCCCCCAGTTAGTGATATGTGGTTGGCATTTCTTCACTTGATCTTGACCAAAAGGCTGAGAAGCAAATAGGACCTTCTATCATAATGTCAGGCAGCCCCCACTACCAGTAACTCACGTAGCCCCAGGGGAAAGTCACCAACACTCTACAGTGCTTGGTAGATGGAATATATTAAATGCCCTGTTGGCTTATGGTGGTCATAACTGATGATTGCCTTATCAGAATGTAACCCACCATAAATGAAGGAGCATCCATGCTACTGATGGCCTTTCGATTATTTCCATTGTAGTACACCTTAGTTGATATAATTTAAAAAGTTACAAATTCTCACTTTGATGTTTCTACATTTTTGCTTAGATATAACTTGTTCATATCAACAGCATATTCTCAAAAATATCTGAGTTTAATGAACATATATTATGCACCTCTGTGTACCAAGCAGCAAATGTCCTGCCTTGGTTAGAGCTTACAAGTTATCACCACTGAGAGAATCACATAACTGTGCCAACCTCTCTTTGCATGTCACCCTCCCAGCCAAGCCAAAAATGTCATTCTATCCTTTTATTTTCAGTGCTACAGAGTCACCCACATGTTTCACAGCACACTTCTACACAATACAACCTAAGGGGTATGAAGTGTGCCACTGTGTTGGATTGGTGTGGGAGGTCCTTCTGTCTATGTGTTGCTTTTATTGGTTAATGAATAAAGAAACTGCTTTGAGCCTATGGCAGGGAAGAACAGAACTAGGTGGGGAAAGCTAGACTGAATGCTGGGAGGAAGAAGGGTGGAGTCAGAGAGATGCCATGGAGCCACCACCAGAGTCAGATATGTTGGAACTTTGGTGGTAGGCCATGACCTCGTGGTGATATACACAGATTAATAGAAATGGGTTAAATTAATATGTAAGAGTTAGCCAATAAGAAGTTAGAGCTAATGGACCAGGCAGTGTTTAATTAATACAGTTTTCTGTGTGGTTATTTCGGGGCTAAGCTAGCTGGGCGGCCAGAACGAACAAGCAGGCCCTCCTCCTAGATTGGATAGGCTGCATTTTCAGTAGGCTTGAAGACACCTGGACTTGTTTTAATATCTCATTAAGATTTAATGAATATCATTCCATCCTGATATGACTTTAGTGTAAACACAAAAAGTGCAATATTTCAAATTAAATTTTGATCTGAATATTTTCAAACTTTTTCCACCCAAATCACTACAAAATCTTAATTCTTTGACATTATGGAATATATTTTTAAATAATATAATATTTTTGCTAATTCTTAGAAAATTTCATATAAAGTATCTCATCATATTCACTCATGACCCCTCCCTCCAACTCCTCCCAGACCCCTACACTTTGTATTCTTTTTTTAGAAGAATATAATTCTGAATGGCATTCATACCCTTGCAAGTCTTCAACAATTTGGTCAGTGTTTCTTGCACACATATCATTGTAGCAGTTTGAAATAAAATGGCCCATAGGGAGTGACACTATTAGGAGGTGTGGCCTTGTTGGAATAGGTGTGGCCTTGTTAAAGGAAGTGTGTCCCTCTGGGGGTGGGCTTTGAGGTCTCCTTTACTCAAGCTATGCCCAGTGTGGTACACAGTTGATTCTGCTGTCTGCACATCAAGATGTAGAACTTGCTGCTCCTTCTCCAGCACCGTGTCTGCCTGCACACTTCCATGGTTCCCTACATGCTGATAATGAACTGAACCTCTGAACTCCAAGCCAGCCCCAATTAAATGCTTTCCTTTATTAGAGCTGCTATGGTCATGGTCATGGTGTCTCCTTACACAATAGAAACCCAAAGACAATTGTGTACACATGCAAGCCTTGAGCACTCAAGATGAAGAGATAGTTCCATCTCAAAACTTGTTCTGCCCAGAAGAAAGACTGATCAGAACAGGAACGGTAGTGAAACCATGCCCTTGCTGCTCTGGATCAAAGACCAGCACCCAGGCAAAGGCTTCCAACTCACTCAGGAAAGACTGTCCTGATGAGAGCAATTTAAGGAAAAAAGCATTTGAAGGTGAGTTTCAGAGACAACAGACAATAATCAGACAGAGTGCAGAGTTTTCAGTAAAGAAGCCCTAAGAGGGAGTGATGTGATTCAGGAACATGCAGGCTAGGTGAAGCAAAGCTAAGGTGAGATGCATTCTGAATATCCAAACCCTGCTAAACTCATCGAGTACTGTCCATGTAAGAAGGGAAGGCCATCCAAACCCTGAACAAAACCAAAACCACAAATGAGCACCTTCAGGGTTGTCTCCCATGACTCATCTGACAAAACTACGGCAGAGAAAGGTACTGCAGGAATAGTGAGGGCTGGGAGATGGCTCTGTGGGCTTGTTGTGCAGGCATGAGGACCTAGTCCTAATCCCACAGAACACATGTTACAATGGAGGGGCTGGAGAGATGGCTCAGCACTTACATGTACTGTCTGTTTTTCCAGAGGACTCAGGCATGATTCCTGGAACCCATGTGGTAGATCACAACTGTCTGGAACTCCAGTTCCAGAGGATGTGATGCCTTGTTCTGGCTTCCTCAGATACCAGGCATGCTTGTGGCCCATAGACATATATGCAGAGAAAATACCTATGCACATAAAACATAATAATAATAAAATATTACTTAATGGCCATGTCAGTACATGCCTATTTGTTGAGATATAAAATGGAGTATAACATAGGTTTCACTATTTGGGGAAAATTTCACAGAAAAAGTAGAGATCCACAGTCTTCTGCATGTGCAGGGAACTAGAACCAAATCCAGCAGCCAAGGGGCTCTGATGCCTGTATCTATAATACATGAGACCATGCCCAAAGTGGGCTAGCATCCCAAAGGCCATTGACTGAAGGAGTTCCCACAGCACCTCCCCCCTTTTACCTAAATAAGAGAATTCCAAGTTCAATACAAAACTATATATAATAAGAACAAATATCAAGTATAAAAATTAGAATTACAACCAGCATGAAGAACATCAAACAAGAAACATATGCTAAATGTTTTAATAGTTATCCTATCCTAAAGGGTCTAAGACTTATATTAGAGATGGCTTGGCTAAGTCATGAGAGGAAAGTAACTATGACTCTCTAGTTACTTTACCAAAGACAGTGATAAAAAGATTTGAATCAATTGATGAACTTGTCAGAACTGATAAGCAAGGAGAGGAAGTACAGGCAAAGGAGTTAGCATTGCTTCTTCACCATAGCTTTACAAGAAAAAGACAGAGAAAAATTTGCCTTACAGTCCTTACTTAAAATAATTCTCAGCCTGCTAGGAGATATCAATGGAAGATCCTTCCCCAGAGAATATTAAATAGCCTCACCCTGTGCCAATGTTTCATAAGTCAGCCATTAGAAATAATGTGCAAGTCATTTCCTAAATCTATAGTTTATCATTATATGGGTGACATTTTTATCTGATTTAAATGTATATATTTTTAAAAATCTTTGAAGAAGTAAAGAAAATTCTGCCTAATTGGGGATTACAAATTCCTCCTAAAAAATACAAAGAAGAGATTCTATAAATTATCTAGGTTATAAAATAGGTTTACAGAAAATTAGAACACAAAAGTGCAAATTAAGAGAGATCAATTGTGGACTCTTAATGACTTTCAAAGATTGCTAGGAGACATTTCCAATCTACAACCCTCTCCTGGGATAACATCTGATCTAATAATTCATTCAAACAAAACCTTAGATGGTGACAAAGACTAAAATAGTCCCAGAAAATTAACAGCTAATGCTGAGAAAGAATTGACTTTAATTGAAGAGAAATTACAGAAGGCACATGTGGATCATGTGAATCCAAATCTTAACTGCATTCTGCTCATCTTACCATCCAAAATTTCCCTACAGAAATTTTAATACAGAGAAAAGATATTATCTTAGAATGGATCTTTTTGCCACATAAACCAAAGAAAAAATTAAAATCTCATGTGGGGAAGTTCTCTAAATTGATTATAAAAAATTGTGACTTCATCAATTAGCATAAAAAATTCCTAGCAGATATTATAGTACCTTTTACTAATGTTAAAAATAAAAATTTATGAAAATACAGTAAACCCTGTCAAAAATTGTGCTAATTTTTTGGGAGAAATTGATAACAACTATTCCAAAAGCAATAAAATTAACCATATAAAGAGAGCTAATTGGATCCTTCCCCACATGGTATGTGACACACCAATAACTGGAGCCCCTACATTCTATACCGATGCAAATAAGTCAGAAAAGGCAGGTTACAAATCAGATTTAAGTAAAATGAATCAAAGCCCTTATAATTCTGTCCAAAACTCAGAATTATATACTATTCCCATGGTTCTAAGGGATTTTAAAGAATCTCTCAATATAGTTACTGATTTGTAATATGTAAAAAGAGTTGTTTTGCATATTAAAACTGCTAAATTTATACCAGATGATACAAAATTGACTTCATTATTAATTCAGGCTCAAGATATAATCAGAAATAGGCTTTGTCCTATGTACATAACACACATCCAATCCCATATGGGTCTGCCAGGTCGTCTAACACAAGGTAGTGCAGAAATTGATCAATTATTGATGAAAATGTGCTAAAGTCCTCAAAATTTCATAAAAAAACATGAGAAAATATCAATAGCAAAGGTTTAAAAGAAGAGTTTTTTCTATTTCATAACAACATGCTAAGGAGACATCCTACTTGTTCTTTATAGAACCAAATACCGCTACCTACAGAAAGGGGGTACTCAAAGGAATAAAATCTGGCAGATGGATGTGCTCTACTTTGCAAAATTTGAAAAATTAAATTATGTATACCATACCATTGACACCTATTCAGGTTTTCAATGGGCAACTGCTTTAAGTTCAGGAAAGGCTAATTTGGTAATCACACATTTGCTAGAAGTTATGGCCATCATGAGTATACCTGCACAAATAAAGACAGATAATGGTCCAGCATATGTCTCTAAAGAATGAAACTTTTTTTTTGCTTATTACAATATAAAACATATTACAGGTATACCAAACAATCCTACAGGACAGGCAGTTATAAAAAGACCAACTAAAACTATAAAGAATATGCTAAACAAACAGAAAGGGATAAAATATACTCCCAGAGTATTTTGCTATATATGGAGAAGTTTTGTGATGGGCAGAATATCAAGGAACCCAGAGCTTGCAGGCAGTAGCAAGCCACGAGTTTAATGGCCAGAGATCAGGACAGGCATTCACAGATCCGAAGTGGGAACACAAACTGGAACAGCCCCTACAGACGCATTAGGTCTAATTAAAGCAGTCCTGGCAGAAGAACGAAATGATTTTTTGCTTATTATAATATAAAACACATAACAGGTATACCAAACAATTCTATAGGCCAGGCAGTTATAAAAAGAAGAAATCAAACTATAAAGAAAATGTTAAACAAACAAAAAGGGATAAAAAAAAATACCCCCACCTGGCAGAAGCCAGGAGCAGGGGTGGGAAAAGGATTCAGACCTTCTGAACGGGTCCCGATAATAGCGTGGGCTCTGGCCATATTGGGCACCAAACTGTTGTGATATAAAATAACTCCACACTAGCCCAAGGAGTATAGCACAGTTTTCTTTATTTGGGGGCCAACTCACAGAAAAAGCAGTGACCACAGTTCTCTGCATGAGCAGGGAACTAGAGCCAAATCTAGCAGCTAAGGGCTCACTCATGCCCTTACATCTGCATCTATAGTACACAAGACCATGCGCAAAGTGGGCTAGCATCCCAAAGGCCATTGGCTGAAGAAGTTCCCGCAGCACCTATTATCCCAGCATTCAGGAAGCAGAGACACAAGGATTGCTAACCTCACTAGCCAGTCACTGTATGTATCTATGAGTTCCAGGATCAGTAAAAACTGTCTCAAAACTGCAAAGGACATTCAGTGCAGACTTACAGCCTCTGCATGCACATGCACACACATGAAAGAGTCCAAATTCACACATGCTTACACACAAAAGTATGAGATCTAGGGTGGTTGTACATGCCTATAATTCCACCACTAGAAAAGCTAAGACAGGAGAATCGTGGAGATTTTTATTTGTTCGATTTTGGTTTTTTCAAGACAGGGTTTCTCTGTAAAACAGTCCTGACTGTCCTGGAACTTCCTTTATAGTCCAGACTGACCTCAGTCTTACTGATATGCACCTGCATCTGCCTCCCGAGTGCTGGAATTACAGGCATGAGCTACTACCACTTGATGAGAATCATATTTTAAGCCAGACTGAACTATATAATGAGTCTGAAACCAATTTGGGTTACACAGTGGCATGTTGTTTCAAAAAAAAATGGAAGGGTGGAGGAGAGGATAAAATAGAGAAAGATAAAAAAGGAGGGAAAGAGATGGTAAGAGAAATAGGAGAAAAGGAAGAGGGAGAAAGAGAGATTGAGAAGTAAACAGTCCATTAGAGGCCTAAACTAAGATACAGCTGTGGTGTGGCTTAGAGAGGTCGATATTTAAATACTCATTTATATTTTTAAAAACTCATGTTTAAATACTCCACAAAACACTATTATAAATTGTAATGGGGGGTATGGAAGCAGGACTCTTCACTGAGAATTTAAGACGTAGAGCCAGCCTTCACCTAGCCTGTGACTTTAAAACTGTGTGATTTGTAATACCGAAATAACTAAAGCACATAGTACCACGGAACAAGACCCACAGTTTTTCACAGAAATTTAAACAACAATTCTTGTTCCACATCGAAACACAAAATCCCAGGGAAGTTAAAACAATCCTTGATCATAAAAGAACTGCTAGAGGCATGCCTATCCCAATTTCAATTTGAACTATAGAGCTATAGAAATAAAAACAGCATGGTATTGACATAAAAACAGACATGCTGATGAATGGGATTAAATTTAAGCCCTAGACAGACATAATTCCACATACCTATGAACACCTGCTTTTTGACAAAGAAGACAGAAATAAACACTGGGGGAAAGAACAGCATCTTCAACAAATGGTACTGATCAAACTGGATGGCTTCATGTAGAAGAATCCAAATATACCAATATTTATCACTCTTCACAAAACTCAATGCCAAATGGATCAAGGATCTCAATGAAAGGCCATATATCCTGAATAGAAATTCCCCACTGAGAAAGTGGGGGAAAATCTTGAACTCACTGGCATGGGAAAGACTTTCAGAACAGGGCACCAGTAGCACAGGCTCTAAAAACAACACTTACTAAACAAGTAGGACCTCATGAAACTGAAAAGCTTCTCTAAGGCAAAGGACACCATCATTGGGACAAAGTGGTAGACTACAGAATGGGAAAAGAATTTTACTAATTACACATCCAATAGAAGACTAATATCTGAAATGTATTTAATGTAAAAAAAATTAAATATCGAGAAAATAAATTACCCAGTTTAAAAATACAGAACTAAACAGAGAATTCACAAAAGGTGAGACACAAATGGCCAAGAAACATTTAAAGAAGTATTCAACAGCATTAATCATCAGGGAGATGCAAATCAAAATATCTTTGCAATTTCAAATTATTCAAGTCAGAATAGTCAAGATCAATAACACAACTGACTTCATAATGGCAAGGATATGGGGTAAATCTACTCTCATTCACTGCTAGTGGGAGGAAAAACTTGTACAGCCACTCTGGAAATCAGTGTGGCGGTTCCTCATGAAGCTAAGAATACATTCTACCTTAAGATCCATCTATTCCACTCTTGGGGATAAACCCAAAAGACTGAATCTTACCACAACTGACACTTGCTTGCTCATTGATGCTCTATTCATAACGATCAGAAATCAGAAACAGCCTGGATGTACATCAACAGACAAGTGGATATGAAAATGTGATATGTTTATATAATAGAATATCATTGTTTAAACATCAGCTGTTTAAAAAAATTTAATGAAATTCACAGGAAAATGGACGGAGCTAGAAAAAAAATGTCCTGCATGAAGTATCCCAGACCCCCAGCGACAAATATGACACACATTCTCCTCTAAGGGGATGCTAGCTTTTAACCCTTTGATGAGCATACTTCTATCTGAATAACCATGGGGAAAGCAAGGAACTAAGGTGGAAGAAGATCTTTCAAGGAAAAGGAAATAAAATAGATAGGTGTAGAGAGACAGTGGAGGAGACCTGGAACAGGAAGATTACATGAGAAGGGGAGGAAAGAAAGGTCTAAAGGAGGGAATATTGGGAGGGACAGCTAACACTAAGGGTCATTTGAAAGGTCATATGGGAACCTATAAAAGAGCTTCTTTAAAATATATATATATATATGAAATCTAAATGGAATCACCAAATAATGGGCGTGGCAAAGCCCCAGCTAGAACTCTTGCAACCAGGTGAAAGCACCAGTACCAGGAATGGTTAGGTCTAAGTAAGTTGTTGGCTGAAGGGGCCCCATGGGAAGCCCTCAGATTCAGGCTGTTGCCAAGGCTATCGGTTGTTTTTCCACAAACTGGTAGTAAGGCCCTTGTGGTGTTTATTTTTGGTTGTCAACCTGACTACATCAGTAATTCACTAAAAGCCAAGTGGCTGTGTACATCTGTAAGGAATTTGTTTTTCTTAATCAAATGATTTTGAAATGAGAAAATCCACTTCTGATCTAGATCTGTTGAGGTGGGAGGATCCACCTTTCATCTGGGCCACACCACCTTCTGTCAGCCTATATAAAGGACATGGAAGAAGGAAGATTGCTCTCTTTGTTCCTCTCTCTTTCTTTCTCTCTCTCTATCTCTTTCTCATTAGAGCCTACTTCTTTGGGATTCTGGTGTATACTGAAGACCAACTGATACACTCAGCCTCATGGACTGAACAACTACTGAGCTGTTGGATCTTCTGTTGGTAGGCAGCCATTCACTGGCTGGATCACAGACTGTATTCTAATAAATCCCCTAAGTTCCGTTCCTCTAGAGAACCCTGACTAATACAGCACTTTTGCTGAAGACAACACATATCTCATTGAACACGAAGAGGTTGGGCTGATGCCTATCTAGAGCTCTTCCCCTGGTTCTGGAAAGTATTCTGCACACTACCAGAGGAGAAAGGTCAACACCAACATTACCAAACCCTTCAATCTACAGCAGTGACCTGCCTGCATAATACATGGTCCAATAGCAGCACGAGCATTGTGTTAGTAACCAACCACTATTGGAGTGAGTTTAAGGTCTGCTCTGTGAGATGGAGTCTATGCCTGACACTGCTCAGGTGGCCAAGAATGTGAGTCAAAATAGGTCATGGACCTGGTGAAAACCAAATACTATTGCTGTACTAAAGGAACACAGCAATAAAGTGACCACTGATGTCAATTCACTCTACCCATAGATCATTGTCTCACTCAGCCATCTTTAGAGAAGCTTTCTCCTAAAGTGGAAGGGAAACAATACAGAGACCCGCAACTGGACAAGGTGCAGAGAGTAAGAGACCTTGGAACACTCGGTCCTAAATGGGATGTCTTCATCAACCACCCCCCTCAGGGCCTAGGGAACTATGTGGAAGAGGAGGTGGAAAGATTGTAGAGCCAGAGAGGGTAAATGACCAGAGAAACAGTGTCTTCATATACAACAGGACTGATGCACATGTGAACTCACAGTGGCTGTGTCAGCATGAATAAGGGCCTGCATAGACCCAACCCAGACAGGGACTTTGTGCTGAGATGGAGAAGTATACATAAGCTCCAATCCCCAACCAAGAAGCTATCTCCAATTAACAACCACTAACAAAGAAAAACTTCCTTCTCCAAGGGAGCATCACTGGATAGACCAACCACAAGAGTAGGCCCCATGCCCAGCAGTAGATGGCCAACAAAAAGAGGAACTCAAAAGATATTTTTGAGATTTTTAAAATTTCTTTTGGTCTCATATTGCTTTGTTTGGCAATTTTTACCTTACCAGTAATTAGCTTCTATATCATAATTTCCAATTTTATGTTTTTACAGATATCATGATTTCCTTTTTGTGTATTGATGGGTTGTGGGCATGCACACACATACATATTTCTTGTGTTCTTTTTTATTTCTCTTTTTTGTTCAGTTTGTTGATTTTGTTTTATTCTTGTTTGTCTATTTCATTTGCCTGTTTGTTTTAAGAGAGAAAGAAGAATGGTGGGGAGGTAAGAAGATAGAAAAGGTTCTGCAAGGAGACAAGGGAAGGGAAACTGTGATCAGAATATATTGCACAAAATCCTTATTTTTGATATGAAAATGTGGTGTATTAAAGGCTGCTTCAGTGAGAGCCAGTGAAGGAGAGAGTCAGAATAAGAAGGAAGAGAAGGAGGGAGGGAGGGAGTAAGGGAGAAAAGAAGGGAGGGAAGGGAAACAATGTCAGGAAAGTAACAAACAGAAACAAAAACTAGAAACAGAGAAGCAAACCAAACACAGACTTCAGCCCATGCCCTCCCCAGCAACAGGGGTGAGAGGCTCAAAACCTGACCCCAAGAGGTCAGCCAGACAACGACTGAGCAGTCCTGCCTTCAGGACAAGCTCATGGCCCTCAGCAGCCTGAAGTTCAGTTACAGGCTGCAGCCAGAAAGAGATTCCCTGTAAGATGGATCCACAGAGGAGAGAAATGCTATTTTGACACATGGCATAACTGACCTGGAGGGCAGCTAGGTACCTTCTTGAAACAGAATCTATTGCTAACCATTGAACTACCCCAGTGGCCGGAGATAAGGGAACACCCAAGAATCTGAAAAGCACAGAGTGGTCGTTCGGTGAACAGGAGGGCCAGACACTGGTAGGTCAAAGAACTGGGCAGCAGGAGGTTGGCTCCAGCTGGGTAGTACATCCTCATCCTCAGTGGCCTGTGGTTGGAATAGAGCTAACCAACTGAGAATTAGCCAGACATTTGACAGCACTGAGCCTGAAGTCATTGAGTGGATCAAATTGTGGAGCTACTGATGTAGGAGGTAAGAATTAGCCAATAAGAAACTAGAGCTAACGGGCCAGGCAGTGTTTTGATTAATACAGTTTCTGTGTGATTATTTCAGGTGTAAGCTAGCCAGGCTGTCGGGATGACAAGCAGCCGGCTCCTCCTGTTACAGATTGGTGCCCACATGGTCAACTAAATACACATAAAATCTTAGAGAGCTTCAAAAAGAATGCAGAGTTTAACACAGCTTCTTGCTGTTTGCTGGCAGCTTGCCGCAGCTGCTTTAAGAGAGATTTTCCTGATTCAGCTGAAAAGCCATGCAGTTTTAAAATGCCGGCTTTCTGGGCTATACTGCTAGTGTGACCTCTGTCTCTTGCGGGAGACAGAGCATTTGGATGGGGTTTGTGAATAAAGTGCTACGGCTTGCTTGATGGAAATGTGGACTCACTGTGTGCCTAAAAGAGAAGCTCAGAGCCAGAGGCACAAGTGTCTCTGCCATGCTGGACTCTGCAGAGCATGGGCAGGAACTACTGTATTTACCATACTAACAGCACAGCTTAAGTTTTAGACTGGGCAGGCAAACAGGCCGTACTGTATTACCTCTAATGAGGGTGCACCTAAAGTTTTTAACAAGTGCTTAGCATTTTAAGAAGTGCTCTTGGACAGTAAAGAATAATCTTGATTTATTGATACAAATTTAAGGTCAATTTTGTTATAATTAATTAAGGTATTGTGATTGTGTAGCTCATTTAAAAACGTAATGTATAATTAAGAAATATAGGTTAATAGATAATCATCTATAATAGTCAAGTTTGTAGTCATGTTAGTTAGATTTTCTAGATGTGCATTTCAGATGGATAGGCATTCTTCATATATTTCAAAGACTGCAGAATATGGCATTTAAAATGTTTTAATAACTTAGGACTTTTCAGGACAATGAGACACATCTGCTCCTGGCAGCACCAAGCTATTTCCTGAGGAAGATGGGCATCGAAGAGGCTCCTTAGCCATTTGGGCAAGAAACTGCTCTTGCCTGGACTGCTTCACTGGACATGCATGATCTGTAGAGAAATGACTGCTGAACTTGCCTAAAGGTGAGATAGTCCTTTTGGATTCCTGCTTCGTGAAAAAGTCTGCAAGACATTCTGCAGGACACAGAAGAAAGTGACTGAACTGTCTTTGAAATTTCCAGCTTCATGGAAAAGTCTGCTGGATACTATGGGCCTGTAGGCTGAAGATGGATGCCCCAACAGCACAGAAGACCTTTGGGTGACTGTACAGGTAGCAAAATGTCTCTGTAAATTCTAGAGTTTTGGAAGTTGCTTACAATGCACTTCCTGTTTACTTTGATAATATTATATCCTTCTGGAGTCCTTGATGGATTGAAGAATTTATAGTTATAGTTATAGAATTCCTTAGTTATGATAAAAGATAAAGTAGATATAAATATTGTAACTGTAATTCTTGCTTGATAACTGTGTTGTTATATATAATTTTACTATGTTAAAGTTAAAGCCTTCCTTTTTGTTTAAACAGAAAGGAGGAAATGGTATGGGAGGTCCTTCTGTTTATGTGTTGCTTTCATTGGTTAATCAATAAAGAAATTTCTTGGACTGATAGGACAGAACTTAGGTAGACAGAGTAGACGGAACTGAATGCTGGGAAGAATGACAGAATGGCAGACACCATGGATCTCCTGCCTGAGACAGACGCTGGTTAGAACCTTGCCAGTAAGCCACAGTCACATGGCGATACACAGATTAATAGAAATGGGTTAAATTAAGATGTAAGAATTAGCCAATATGAAGTTAGAGCTAATGGCCAAGCAGTGTTTTAATAAATACAGTTTCTGTGTGGTTATTTCAGTTGTAAACTAGACAGGCAGCTGGTAAAAACAAGGGCCTGCTCTCCATGAAACAGCTACTTACTGCTGATTTGCCACTCATTGCTGTAGGGCCTTGAAATGTTAGAGGTGTACACATGATACCATGACACCACAGGGGCCTCTCTCCCCAGCAGTGACTAATAAACAAGAGGCCTCGAGAGTACAAGGGCAGCCCACACATCTGTGTGATCTCACTGCTGCACTGGCTTCTCACACTGCCCGTGCACTTGGGAGACAGCTTCCAGCTGGAACAGACACCCTACAATCTGGAGAGTCTTGGAAGGCAGAGAGACAGCCCATCCCACAGAAGGCAAAGCTAAGTGAGGTCAGCAGAGGCCCCAGATGCACACACAACAGGAAAATGGCTACTGTTGAGACTGCTCAGGCAGACACCAGACATTCAGCAGCCGCTGGCTCTCACCTCACTCCATTCTGTTAGCAGTTGGGCTCTCCAGTCTGAAGTCCCTGGGAGCGCTTCATTTTTACACAGATGAAGCAGAATTTTTACTGTATTTTTGTCATTCTTTTATTTGTTATCCCCCTTCCTTCATTTATTTAATCTTGTTTTTTTCCATTTGGAGGCCATATTTTATTTTTTCTTTTCCTTAGTTTCTTTTTTTATCTTTTGCCTACAGAGTTACTTTATTCTTATGACATCCCTACATCTAGTACTTTGAGTATGTTTTACTGATTTCCTTCACGATGTTCTTATGTTTTATTTTCCTCTGTTTTGGGGTATCCACCAGAGAGGACTGCTCGCACATGGCTTTAAGTCAGTAGAAAATCTTTATTAGTGGGCCTGTGACTACACTGGGTGTCCAGGACCTCAGTGAGGGCCATAGCCTTTATTGGGGTGAGATTTTAGCACAAAAACCACGTTCTGGGTTGACATATTTCCATTAACAAGAACACTTAGCCAGAAACAAACTACAGAAGCTGAAATGTAAGGTTACTACATTTAGACACTTTGCCAGAACTATGGACTTTGATAGATGAGGCCTTTGTTTTCTTTTCGGCAGGTGGTGCTGTCTACGTGCTGAGATTTACAACCCGAATGGTACTTCCATCATGGAGTCAGTTGTGCTAAAGTCTGGGGGACTGGTACACCTTCTTATATTTATCTAAGTCTGGATATAGTTTTTAGTATCAGGAAATGTTTGGCTTTTCCACCTCTATTTTTATTCTTTCTTTCCTTTTTCATTTATTTAGCCTGTTTCACCACTGTGTTCCTGCTCTCTGATGTATTAGTTACTTGTCTGGTTCCTCTGATGAAAGCAGCTTATAGAATGATGTGTTTGTTTTGATGCCCAGTGTGGAAATACAGTCCGTCACGGTGGGGAAGAAGAAGGGGCATACGCTTGAGGAAACTGCACACTTTCATCCACAGTCAGGGAGCAGAGACAGAGAAATGCTAGTATCAGGTATCTTTTTCCTTTTTATCCACACAGTAACCCCAGCCCACTGCACACAGCTCTCTTCAACTAACCTACTCTAGATGCTTCCTAACTGTCATGAGCCATGGCTGTTCTCTGGGGGAGTCTTGACCCTATCAAGGTGATCATCAATTTTAATCATCATACCTGCCCCCTTACTTTATCTCAGCCACTTGTAACTTCCACACTTACCATAAGGAATTTTTAACTTCATAGCACATCTAGAGTCTTTCAGCTTTTACCTATTAGTCCATTGATGATGTGTCAGTGAAATGTAACTGATTTTAAATCCATGTCACAGTTAGCTTCAACTACCACTTTGACACAAACCTAGACATACTCGGGAAATTGTTTCATCAGATGGGCCTAGGAGTCTATCTGTGGGACATTTCCTAATCGCTGGCAGATGTGGGAGGGCCCAGTTTAGTCCACTGTGGGTGGTGCCATTCCTCAGCAGGTAGGCCTGGGGTCTATAAGAAGGAAGCTGAGCAAGCCAGAGGAAGTGAGCCAGGAAGAAGAGTTCTCTGTGATTTCTGCTCCGAGCTCCTGCTTTGGCTTCCCTTGATGATAGTCCGTAAGCCAAATAATTCATCGCATGAATAGTCTTAAGGTCAGAAATGACAGGGTCATCTCATTTAACCCAGAAATGGTCTTGACAATGTTCACATCCCTCCATGATAAAAGCCTTGAATGAATTAGTAATGCAGGGAACATGCCTCAGCACCAAATGGCTGTAACTTATGCCCTGGTCCTTTTATTTCCCTCCCTCACCATAAAGACCAAAAGTCTCCTTTTTGATTGGAGTAACTCAAGTCTACTTCTACTATTTGTAACTAAAGGAATCCTCAGGAATAACAAGACACAAAGGTTCCTGTGCTCACAGATTAGCACTAGAAGAACCAGGAATGTTAAACCCACAGGGTTGTTCCTTCAAACAAGTGAATAACCTGTTATCCACCAAGAAGCTCCAGAGCAGAACAGAAAACATGGTTAATAGTAGGGGGATTTTTGTGCTATCCATGTCACTGAGACCAGATCCTCCCCCAACACCCTTGTCATCAGCTTGTCAATGTATAGAACCTATCTTTATATTGACATATAGTCAATCTATAGAGCCCATCTTTATGAAAAATGTCAGACTTACTTTACAAAGAGTTTTAATGTACTTACATCTTAATATTTAGTAGGCTCATGAGCTTGAGTTAATTATCACCAGGAAAATGTTCATCAAATTGTTCTGCACTTAAATATGCCTACAATAAACTGCTTGGGGGCAGACTCCCAAAGTTAAAACATTGTCTAGCTGGGGATTGTTGTTGCACGTGCCTTTAATTCCAGCACTTGGAAGAGGTATGGATCTCTGTAAACAGAAGTTTCTGTCCTGCTCAGTCCCGCAGCCATTCAGTCCCAAAGAAACACACAGAGGCTTATATTAATTATAAACTGCTTGATCTATTAGCACAGACTTATTATTAACTAGCTCTTACAACTTAAATTAACTCATAATTCTTGTCTATGTTTAGCCTTATGGCTTGGTACCTTTTCTCAGTGGGGCATTCTCATCTTGCTTCCTCTGCATCTGGCTGGTGACTGTGTCTCTACTTTTCCTCTTCCCAGAATTCTCTTGGTCTGGTAGCCCCGCCTATACTTCCTGCCTGACTACTAGCCAATCAGCATTTTATTAAACCAATATGAGTGACAAATCTTTATAGTGTACAAAAGCACTATCCCACAGCAGATTTCTGTGCATTTGAGGCTAGCCTGATCTACATAGTAAGTTTCAGGCCTGCCAGAGCTGCAAAGTGAGGCCTTGTCTCAAAATAAATATATACATAAACTGATACATACATTGGTCTATAATATTATATAATTACATATAATATACATATGTAACTTTGAAATACAACTACAAATATGTATGAACCCTCAAAATTGCATTTATCTTCTGCCTCTCACAAATACCAACTGTGATGCTGAATCTGACCTGCTACCTTGAGGTCAAGGGACAGTTCAGTTATGTTTGTAGCCTTTGGCTTTGAAGTGTTTACACCATACTATTTCCCCATGTACTATGAGCATTTGGTGCAATGTGTGATTTGCTAGAGAAGGTCTATAGAATTCAACTCTCTCAGATACCTGTGAGCTTTCTGCTACTGCTATAGTCAAAATATATTTTGTAGATTTAAAATTTATTCAGATAACCAGGTCTTCAAGTTCTCATCTTCTGCCACTGTGCTCAGTATGTCACATATCTTTTAGGCTGCTCATTTCTGGAAACATTTTAATGCCCCCTACATTATCAATGAAATGACACCCTGCACATCTGTTCGTGTTTCTCTTGACTGTAATTTCCCCTGCTGTGTTACCAAGACAACGCTACAACTATGTAGCTGTGACATCACAAGAGGGATTACCCCTTCACTTTCCTTCCACTATCAAATGCAATGCTGTAATAGGATTTCAAATTATGGCTGTTTCTCATTCAGTTTAGGCTTTATTCTTCGGGAGACACTTGCCTGATGAGGAAGCATGCATTTCTAGATGACATCTTCCCACTCTCTCCTTAGCCAATAGCTTATCTCCACATAAAGGAGCAAGGGATCTGGGCCACCGCTGTCCCATCTAGACTGCTAGCCAACTAAGTCTCCCACAAAGCATTGAGTAGTGCTGGTGACAGGAAAATATCGGTACTTCAAAGGAAGAATGAGCCAGGCATGGTAACACATTCCTGTAGTCCCACTGGCTAGGAAGAAGGGGATCATTGGGAATGGGAGGTGGACAAGAGAAGGTAGTGGTGGGTAAATATGATCAAAATGTTTATATACACATGTGAAAATGTCATGACGAAACCCATTATTGTGCCTAATTAATGTGTGTTTATAAAAACATTCAAAAGAAAAACCTTTCCACCTTTCCAGTGTTTTTTCAATGCTGTAGCCATAATTGAGAGGAGGATTGTGCCTCAGGGCTCAGCACTGAGCAGTTACAGACACCAAGAAGCAAAAGCCATGCTGCGTTCCAGCTCTTCTCATGGGAGGAGAGCAAAATGGGACATTCTGACCTCTTTGTTCCTGTTTCAAGATGGTGGTGGCCTGCTGAGTTGAAGGCTGCTGTGTCCTCTGTAAATGGACCTCTGAAACATCAGAGAAGAGAGGCAAAAGTCTGTAAGAGCCAGTGGACAAGGAAGTCTACCGTGAGATAGCGTCTCCTCTATATGATAGGGAAGCTGCACCGTGAAGTCTTCCCAACATGGCTGCCTAAAGAAGACCCAAACAATGATAAAATCAACAGGCACACCAATGTGAATGGGAGTCATTCCACAGGGCCCCACACCTAGGTGAAGAGCTACAAGCAATGAACAACGGCCAAGAGAGGGAGAAAGAGTCTTCCCCAAGGGGACGCACCCGAATGACTACCCAATACCAAGTGGTCAGGCCAAAAAATCATACACACACAAGCAACAGCAAAGGGACTCAGTGGGATGAATTTATGTGTTACTTATTCACATGTGTGTATGCATATATATATGTACATATATAATATGAAAAAGTGCCATGAATTTTAGTTGGGGGGACATGAGAGGGGGGAGAAATAATGTATTATATTTATTTAAAAATAAGATAAATTAAGTAATAATAAATTTGAACAAAATAAATGGCCCTCTGAAGATAAACTCAGAACAAGACTCAGGGATAGTGGCAATGGTGACTTCAGCAGCCCTGAGCCTCCACGGTGACCTCCTGCCTTGCCTGGACGGGTGTGGAGAGTGGAGAGTGCAGAGTTGGGGGCCGACACTGCAAAGGACAAATAAACAATTGGAAAACAAAACCTTCAGGGAAGGGTTAAAGGAAAGAAGCTATTTTGCCTGGAGAAGAGAAGGCTGAGGAATGACCTAATTATAGGCTTCAAGTACATGAAGAATTAATCTACAGCAGATGGTGACCAGCTGTTTTCAATTCCCATTGAATACAGTACAAGAGAAAATTGGCTTAGAGGGTAATAGAAAGGATTTGCGATAGACAAAAGAAGGAGTTTACTGGGGTTTGAGGGTCGCAGAGGTTAAGAGGAGATAGGCTCTGCTGCTTAGGGAGGTGACAGCCACTCCTTTCCTGAGGTTTCCTGGCTTGGGTTGGTTTGTTCAAGTGCACTGAGGGAAAAACAGCTTGATTCTCTTACAGAGAAGGCCAGCCGGTGTGTGGGGGCTGCCTGCTCACCACACCTGTGTCTTTTCGTCACTTGGACTCTAAGAGTTTGCTTTCCATGAGTCATTTGCACCATGCCAAGTGGCATTCACCAGGTGCCAGATGTATGCTGAACCTAAAGGAAGAAGCTACCTAGATTCTGCTTTCGCCTTTACACTCCCGTTTGGCAGCTGTAAGTATCTGCCGAGGGCCCTCTCGGTGTTAGACGCTATTTCAATCCCGGAAAGGCCCAGCAGAGGAAACGTGGCTGTCCTCACAAGCAGGAGAGTGTGTGGTATGGAGAGAGCTATGTCGTAATCAGTCAGGATGTTCGAAAACATACATACACTCTGACCCTTCCGTCCATCGATTTGGCAGTGAGCACCTTTCTAATGCTCCAGTGATAATCATTACCTCAAAATTGAGTGCTCCTCTCCACTTGACTCCAAAGTGCAACAGTAAACAGATTTCAAATTGCTCACCAGTACATGCTTGTACACTGACCTTCATATGCACGGAGCTGAAGGAATTCCGCAAGCGAGCATTATGATTTTTATTGTTATATTTGATTATTCTATTTTATTTTATATTTTTAGTGCTTGTTGAGCCCTTCAATGAGTTCTAGAATCTGCTAAGTTTAAAACAGGACTGTGGGAAGGCCGCAACTCTACCACCAGCCTACAAGGCAAGAACTCATACCCGTTACAGGGCAATGGGTAGGGTGTGGGTTGGGAAAAAGAACGAGAGCCCCCAGGTTCCTCCACCCATCTTCACCACGCACTGGCAGGGAAAGAGTCCTGCACATTTCTCTGTACCCTAGTCCAAGGAAGAAAGGCACAAGTCATGGGCACAAAAGACTTTCAACAGTGCATAATGAGGGTGGTGGTGTTGGGAAGGTGGGGGCAAGGAGAATCACAAACTGCAAACAAGACCAGCCCAGGCTGCAGAGCAAGACCTTGTCTCAAAAGCAAACAAAAGACAGGAGGACTGGAATTGTCTTCTGTGTGACATGAATCCATCAAATGGCCAGGAGTGAGAACAATTGACCAAGGTCACAGGCAGCAAATAAGCTATGCCAAAGCCAGAAAGACACCAAGCACAAAGGGAACCTTGTGGTAAGGAGTTCCAGTGCCAAGGATGTCACTAATTAGGGCAGTGAATGAGTGAGTTACTTAGGTCTCTCTGGACAAAGCAGCTAAATTGGCGGCAAATGACAGCATGGTGTCAGTCTGGCGACTAGTAAATCAAAAGTCTTCTCCATCTATGCAGAGCAAGTGGAGGACAAAAGGCCTCTGTCACCTCCACTGCAATCATGACATCGCTGAGCAGCCTTCTCCTTAAAATCACAGCTTAGGACTGAGCCCCGAGCTTCATTTGTCATGGGCAACAACGGAGAGTAGGTGTCCCTTGATTACCCCAAATGAGCTGCAGAGAAAGAACGTGCTGCGGATTTCTCCCTTCCGGAGCACGGAGATGGCGGAGATAACATGTGTGGCCCGGACTCAAGGCTGGGCCGGACTCAAGGCTGGGCTAGGCAAGTTGTCGGTTCATAGGTGCCTGCAAACTGAGAGTTCCTGTTTTCCTGCACCCGCTCAGCACTAGGATGGTCAGAGGTGGAAGAAGTTCAAATCGGCAAAGGCCATGGCCCCTTCTCTCAGAGAGGCTGTAATGGCTGGTCTGAATGCCAACTTGCCACAATTAGAATGAGCTGAGTCCCGAGCCCCAGATGAGAACCCATCCTGATTGCCTTAACTGATGCAGGAAGACTCAGCCCCGTTGTGGGCAGCGCATTCTGGTAGCAGTGCAGGAAAAACGGAGCAATGGCAGAAGGAAGATTATTCACCTCTTCAGCCTCTCCCTCTTGGCGGCTGAGTTGATCTACGCTGTTGCTACTCCCACTGGTGCCCTCCCTGATAGCAGAGCCAGTGTTTTCAGGCTTCCATTGTTGACTGAGAGTCAGCGGCTCTCCAGGAACCTTCTACGGTTTCAGTGTCTGATTGGGACTGCTGAATACCACCTGTGGACTGACCAACTACCAGGCTGTCAGTCTCTCAGATACAAGACAACTATTGCTCCTACTGCAACATAAGCTAGTGAGACACATACATATGTTTGTTCCCCTGATTAATGCAGAGGCAATCAATGTACGATCATGAAGAATTAAATGGGCTACGGTGGAAACACATAACCACACCCTCTTGTGCTTCCAGGTTGCTTCCTCTCAACCCTGCTTCTCAGGTGCTTCAGGATACTTCCCTTCAAGAGGGATGAGCAAGCTCTCATGTAGTTCTGTCAGCCAGATGAGCTGGAAGTGCAGCAGGTGCTCACCCAGCTCAGCCATGGAATATCAGACAGCGGAAGGGTTTGGACAATGATGAAGGCAGAGGTCGAGAGGGACCTCGGCTGGGGCTATTGAACATTCAAGTAACAGTCTGACGAGCGAGGCACCAGGGGAAAGCCAGTGAGGAGGAGCAGAGACTGAGTCAGGAGTGTGCTCAACCAGTGGTAGGAGTCAGGAACTAGAGCGAGGTGAACAAGGGACAGGGGGCAGGTTAAGAGGGGGACAGTTGACAAGGAGCTGACTGTGCAGGATCTGATGGGCACAACAGATACTAAGTTTGACACTTCACGTCAAATGACAGAAAGCCATTAGAAATTTTTGAACAGGGAGTGATGGTGTGTGTGTGTGTGTGTGTGTGTGTAATGTGATGTGTTTTTTGCTTGAGATTGGACCCAGGACTTCACACATGCTAGATGAGTTCTACCTGATTGATGTCCTTGGCCATGTTTGTTTGCTACCCCCACCCCAGTTTTAAAACAGTACCCCAAGTTGCCCAGCGAGGACTTGAGTTCAATAGGTAGCACAGGCAATCCTTGTCCTTGGTGTCCTCCTGCCTCAGCCTCCCACTATAGGCCTGAACCACCAACCACAGTAGTCAGTGATGGAGAAAGTGAACGCCTGGCTACCAAAGTGGAGGACCAAGCTGCTGCGTGAGGACTTCCCACAATCAGGAGGGGGAGTCAGACACTGAGCCATCAAAAAACTAGAAAGTGGTTCAGGCATCGTGAGGACAAAGCACCTTGGGGACCGGGTGATAGAATGAAGCGGGAGATGCACAGCCTAACAGCAGGTGTCCAGCCTGGGAGTCTAAGTGGATAGGGATATTATTTATTCATCAAGGTAAGATACCCAGAGGGCAGAGCTCTTTGAAGGGAGCAGAGGGATGTTCCCTTGAGTATTATTAAATGCACCCAGAAGGGAATTGGTGATTCATGCTTCCAGTTCAGGAAAATCACCTCTGTGGAAGTTACAAATGTGAGAACATCAGTGCACAACCTCAGGGCAGAACTACAGCTGGAAAAGAGAAGACTTACCACTGAGGGACTAGGGAGAGAGAAGAAAATGCTGAACCCAGGTGCCAGGAAAACAGAGGGTTCTAGAAGCAGGCAGAGGAAGCTGTAAGTAAGAGATAAATGCCAGGAATGGCAGTTCATGTCTGTTACCCCAGCACTGGGGAGCTAGGTCAAGTACATTGCCTGAGTTCATTGCTAAGCTAAGTGACACTGAGATCCTCATAAAATAATAATAGGGAGCAAGTAAGGGAATGATAACACAAAAAATTAGAAGTCACCAGAGAAAGGAGGAACCTGACTGGGCAGGTTCAAATGCTGCAAAGAGCTGGGCCCCTATAAATTGGCCATGGTTCTCAGATTTTCCATAACATACTGTGTGCTTCTCTGAACTCCCTTTGCACTGTTGTCAGCAAGTTAGGGATTATATCTTTTGGTCAACTGTTGTAGAAAGCTACTTGTTTGTTCCTGGCTGCTCAGCCCCAAAATAACCACACAGAAACTATATTTTTTGCAATACTGTTTGGCCAATAGCTTAAGCATATTGCTAGCTAGCTCTTGCACCTAAAATTAACCCATTACCATTATTTTATATTTTACCACAAGGCTTGTGGTCTACTGGCAAGGTTCCAGCTGGCAGCTTGCGTCTTTCCCCTCATGCAGGTACATGATGTCTCCCAACTCCGCCTTCTTTCTCCCAGCATTCAGTTTAGTTTTGCCCGCCTAGCTCTACTCTGCCCTATCACAGGCCAAGCCAGCTTCTTTATTCATTAACCAATAAAAGCAACACATGGACAGAAGGACCTCCACACTAGTTATCACTGACTAACCAGGTCCCAAAATTATGCCTGACTTGTAATGGAACTAAATAAACATATGAATAGCATTTGTGATCTGTGCATACAGAGTGTATGCATGTAACATGGCTGCCAAGGCTATTCATAATTGGCTAACATGAGAAAGGAGGAAGTGGAGAGCGCAGACATATAACTTTCTTTGGAGGAGGACAATGATTTATACAAAGTACTCTAGTGTTTATGTTGAAGTATTATTTCAGTTGTCTTTCTTACTTTTTGTTAGATACAGTCTCTATATGTGTAGATCAGGATTATCTCAAATTTGAGAGCCTCCTGCCTCTTCGTCCCAAGTGCTCCTGGATACAGTATATGACAACATGCAGAATGTTTACCACCAGAGAAGCTCGTCACAGCTGCTGGTGCCAGTATGTATAATGGCTCATACTACCCATGTGGCTGACCAGCGGTCAAGCTACCTTTTATCTCTAGACAAAGTTGGTATGCCATGAACAAAAGCCCCCCACTGTGAATGCTATACCCAAAGACAAATTTCCCATCAAAAAGTATATTCAAAGGACTCGTAGATTTTATGAGGTAGACAAAGGTCAGGCATTTCTTGGATATAGCCACTACATCTAAACTATTATGTTGTAAGGTGTGGAATAAAATAGTGAATAGGAATCTTGGAAAGAGCAAAGTTTATTATAGTTAGCTAAGTTAGTATGGTTATAGGAGACGGTGTAGTTAATACAGGGAACGAAAAGCGTCAATAATAAAAGGTACTGGACAATTATGGACAAGCAATGAGCTGGTATTATTTGCAAAGGGCAGGAAGGACATGCCCAGGACTCCTGTTCTGGCTGGATGCTCCTTTGTATACAGCCAGTGCATTGTAAATTGTATTGTCACAAATAAACTGGAATCCAACGGCATCCCAAGAGGGATACCCAGTGCAGTGCTGATGCTACATGAAATGGCTTGCACAAGACACCACCTATTCTCCAAGTAGATAAATGCCATAGGTATCCATGTACCTAGGTCAGGATGTACTGTAGATGTCAGGTTTGCTGACAAATATGACTCTCCCACGTCATAACAACAGCCATTGATAAGATCAACAAACATTTCCTAGCTGTCCCGGAGCAATGAACCAGTCTAGGTTTTGATTACACAGATGAAAATTATAGGATAGCTACTGTCAAAAGACAAAATTGCAGCAATTTACCATACAGATCTTAATTGCTGTTATTTGGCATTCTAGAATGGGGCAATACTTCATCCCATAAAGCAAGTGTTCTAGTGAGTTGAGAGGAGGAGGTTGGTTTCATAGACAGGCATAAGCTGGGCAAGCAGAATCATAACAAAAGAGAATCTGGCACTTCCAACTTCTTTTCCTTGTAAAGTGGGAGCACAGAAACTGACCATCACCCTGGTTAGCATCTAGCCCCCAACCCCACCCCCGGGAGCTTTTTGTATGAAAATGAAAGCAGAGATTGGTGTACCTTTCTTGTGTCCTCTCTCCTGACCTCTCGGTGGGTCAAGGGACAGCTTCCTTTCAGTTTGGTGACTTGGCACTTCAACTGACTGACTCAGTTTTTAGTCTGGTCTGTTGGAGCCCAGTGCAAGAGTATACATTTTATAAATCTCTATATCTAACTTGCTCCCAATCAAGCTATGAAGACAGCACATGAAAACAAAAATTGGGATTTTTATAAGAAAAAACAATAGGTTTAATAAATGGAAGTTACTGTGGAATCAGGCATATACGTATGATTAGGAAAAGAATGCACTATGGTTTCATTTGGCACCAGACACCCCACTTTCTGAAACAAGCCACAGGTATCTGGGGTGATGCGCATGCTCGTTCAGTGATTAAATGACTGAATAAAAACAAATCTCTTAATATAGTCTCACTATGCAGCTAAGGCTATTCTCAAACATGTAATCCTCCTGCCCCAGCATCCTGAGTTCTGGGATTATAGACATGTGATGTAGTTGTAAATAAAATATTTGAAAGCAGCTTGAATATATGCATATATCCAAAATACAAACAGCAAAATTACATAATGAAAATGTGGCAACAAAGACTGATTCAGTATTTCTGACTCAGCCTTCCTCGCGGGAGGGTTCTGAGGCCCTTGGGCAGGCATGGTTACACAGCAGTTTGTGCTGCACTGAGCTGAGCTGTGTCTTCTATCTTCTTTCTTCATGCCGTGTTCATCAATCGTCTAACTCATAACTGAGTTGCGTACTACTTCAGGATTTCTGCACTTTGATTATAATTGTCCAAATTTCTATCATGCAACAAACACAAGACCTAAACTTCTCCCAAATAAGAATTTAAAAGGCTCTTCTGCCCATGTCTCATAAATGTTTTCTGCAGTTAATATAAGGGATTGTATCAGCTACTATCTCTTTTAGACTATGAAATTAATTATTTCCAGATTCAGTGTAGCCTAAGAGATCATTCTGAACACCAAAACTGCTTTCATGTGCTTGTAATGTGTACTCTAAAGTTGGGGAGTAAGAGATTTGGGGACAGACTTGGCAAAAAGTCTAAGCTTAGTAACTAGAAACATAATTACTAGGAGATATGTGTGTGCATGAGCACACGCACGTGCATGTGTGGTGTGTGTGTGTGTGTGTGTGTGTGTGTGTGTGTGGATGCACACACACTCATATAGCAGCATAGTTCCAATCTAACCTTGACTCTGCCTCAGATGAAGATTAGAATGAAAGTGGAGGAAGAATACCATTCCCACTAAAACAAGAAAACAGCAAGAAATTAATAAAACCCATTTTTTAAAATGCTACTGTAAAGCTCTGAGTGCAGTGAAGTATAACATAACCAAGCTGTAGAGTAGGATGGCCATCCCTCTATGAGCAGACAGGATGCTTGCATTCTTGGAGGACCAAGTTGCAATCTAAGCTTGTGTGAGCGCTGGAAGCAGCCAGTAGGGGGAGCTGCTGGGATAAGAACGCAACAGAAATTGTGTAGTAATCTGAGATGTTATGACTCTTGAACAGTCAAGTATTTCTAACTCCAAGTCTTTCTGAATTCTCTTGCACTTTGTTCTGAGTGAATGACAGTTTGGAGGCCAAGGGCAAAACAGAAATAAATTCTGTATCCCAAAGCTCCTATATTCCAATCTCTATGGGGAAATAATCTGAATATATCCTTCAAAATATTAGAAGCCAGAGATAAACAAAAACTGACCAAGTAAGTGAGGGAGATTAGTTCATTTTACATTGCCAAGACCAAATTCTTAACAGAAAAAAAAAAGAAAGCTTGAAGGGAATATTTGTTTTGGTGCACAGTTTCAGAGATGTCGATCTGATGCGAGAGGGAGGGAATGTCAGAATATAACACGTCACCAGTGACAGCCAGGAAGCAACTCAAATGAGCCGAGAAGGATCCAGGGACAAGACACCCCAAAGAGCTTCCCCAGTGGCGTACTTCCTTCTGTTGGGTCTTATTTCCTATAATTTCCAGAACCCACCTAAATAACACAGCTACATGGGGACCAAGCATTGAAACATACAAGTCTTGGGTAGACCTTTCTCATTCAGACCCTGTCAGTAGCTAAATAGCTTCAGTAAATTCCCAGATCAGTTATAGAGATCACATTGAGTCTAAACAAAAAAGAAGGTTTATGGAGTGTCTATGTCATCCCCTACTGTCTTCTTGTGCATGACGCCTGGCACACAGAGTTATGGGACATGTGAGGACACTTAAGCCAACATCAAGGGCGAAAGCAGTAAGTACAACAGGGCCACAGTTATAGGTGGTGGAGTTAATAGTAACAAACTTTAAAATGACTAAAAAAACAATTTTAAATGTATTAAAAAATCAAAAGTGAAACACCAGTGCAAGGCAAGTTTTAATTATAATTTATTTGTTTTTAAGGGGCAGGGAACACATGTGTGCCATGGCACACATTGAAGTCCAAGGAAAATGTGCAGGAATCAGCTCCTCTATCCTGAGGGATTGGAAGATCAAAGTCAGGTCACCAACCTTGGCAGCAAGCATCTTGACCTGCTGAGCTATCTAACTAGCCCTCTAATTGCTGTTGATACCCTTCCCCTTCCCAATAGCCTCTATGTTCAGTGCTGTGTGAATGTGTGTGTGTGTATGTGTGTGTGTGTATGTAAGAGAGAGAGAGAAATGGAGGGAGGGAGATGGAAGGGGAGAGAGAGAAAGAGAGAGAGAGAGAGTAAGAGAGAGAGAGAGAGAGACCCTCCAAGTAAGTTCTTCATTAGAATTACTTACAGAAGTTTGGGGGAGAGTTTGCTTACAGGATGTATGTGCATTTATTTACAAGTAGCTACACCACTAAAGGAAACGGCTCTGGATCTCCATCAACTATCAGCTAAGTAGGAACTCTCAGGGAGAGGTCAGGCATCATAAGCCCTTCCCTCTCCTATGATAGGGTGCTGATGATATCATGAGCCCCTTCCTCTCATGTGATAGGGTGCTAAGGCACCATGAGCCCTCCCCTCTCCTGTGATAGGGTGCTGAGGTATCATGAGCCCTCCCCTCTCCTGTGATAGGGTGATGATGGCATCATGAGTCCTCCCCTCTCCTGTGATAGGATGATGATGGCATCATGAGCCCTCCCATCTCCAGTGATAGGATGATGATGGCATCATGAGTCCTCCCCTCTCCTGTGATAGGTACTGATAGCATCATGAGCACTCCCCTCTCCAGTGATAGGATGATGATGGCATCATGAGTCCTCCCCTCTCCTGTGATAGGGTGCTGATGGCATCATGAGCCCTCCCCTCTCCTGTGATAGGGTGCTGATGGACCAACCTTGCACAGATCTTGTGCAGGTAATCATAGCTGCTGTACGTTTAAGAATGCAACTGCTATGCCATGGCCAGAAGGCAGCTTTCCATACTATAATAAGAGAGTTTTAAGTGGTAAATGTAAAGTATGAAACACAATTGAATAGGAGAGCTGCAGATACAAAATACAAAATCTGAAAAGAACCATTCCCTGCAGGTTCAAAACCAGAAGGGATGGAAGTAACATATCATCAGAAATTAGCCAAAATTGAAACAAAATAAATTAAATTGAAAATAACATTAAAATTATATGGGACTACATCAAACTCTGTAATACATATAAATAAATGACAGCATAGCATAAAAGGGATGGAAAAGGGGAAAACCTAAGGATAGAATGGCTAAATTTTCCTAGTACTGATAATCAAATTCAATAAGCCCAGAGTAGAATAAATTAACAAAGTAAAAACACAAACTGCATGTATACACATTATTGTTAAAACAGTAAGATTAAATATAAAGTAGGATACTTTGAAACCAGCCAGAACAGAAAGGGCACTGTACATTCAAGAAACTAAAAGAATTGTCTTCCATGTTAATAATACCTCAAGAAAATCAAGGTGGGTAATTTAATATTAAAGTAGAATCCAGATCAAAGGAGATCATCAGCAACAAAGGAGACCAGCTAATCACTATAAAGGGATCAATTATACAGGAAAACTCAACAATTTCAAACATATATGTCACTAATTAAAGACAAATTCAAAGAAAACTAAAACAAAACCAACAACAAAAGAAAACAAGTCACACACCACCCAAAGTGATTGTTTTCTCTGCCCCAAAGGAAACTATCAGAAAAGTGAAAAGTCAACCCATGAGAAGGGTAGAATGCGTGAAAATTACAAAGTCTATAAAAGACTAGTACCCAGAATATATAAAGAGGGCTGGCGGGATGGCTCAGAAGGCAAAGGTGCCTGCAAAAAGCCCAGTGGTCTGAGCTCAGTCCCCAGCACCCACATGGTGGAAAGAGAGAATCCACTGGCTTTTTGGGACCCTAGTCTGTTTGGATGCACACCTTCCTAGGCCTGGATGGAGGGGGGAGGGCCTTGGACTTCCCACAGGGCAGGGTACCCTGCCCTCTCTTAAGACTGGAGGGGGAAGGAGGAGGGTGAGTGGGGGAGCGAGAGGGGAATGGGAGAAGGGGAGGAAGTGGAAATTTTTGAATGGAAAAATAAATTTAAAAAAAAAACATTGAACTTTAGTCTTAAAATGAGTGATGATTGCTGTGGGGTATAGACTTTTTGAAAGCATCTCTAAGAGATATGTTATATTCATAGATTAGAAAATTCAACATTGTAAGAATATTGACTCTCTTCAAATTGATTTTTAAATTCAGGAGAATCTTTATCAAAAATCTGCCAGGCTTTAGTATATAAATAGACAAGCTGATTCTAAAATCTTTACATCAGTAAAGGTGTATTCACAACCATTTCAAAAGAGGACAAAGTTGGAGGACCTAAGAACTGTCTCTAAAGCACCAGAAACTCAATATCGTACTAACAGAGTATAGGTGAATAAACAGATTTGTAGGTGAACTTTTCTGTCCTGCCAGCCAGTTCCCAGATAACCACACAGAGACTTAATGTTAATTTTAAAAGGTCAGCCAATAGCTTAGACTTATTTTTTAACTAGCTCTTATAACTTAAACTGACCCATTTCTATTAATCTATGTGCTGCCCTGAGGTTCGCTTACCTCATCTATAATGCTTATTGCATGTCTGACTTGGGACTCCTCAGACTCTACCCTTCTTCTTCCCAGCATTCTCTCTGCCCCCAAAACCCTGCCTAGCTATCAGTCAATCAGCTTTTTATTAACAATGAGAGCTACACACTGTTACAGAGTACAGGATTATTCCACAGCACAGATCAATGAAATTAAGTTCAATGTAGCTTTATATTTGACAAAACTGTCAAAGAAAACCAATACTTAATAAAAAAAATTCACAACAAATTAACTGATAAGTATGAGCCTTTAATTTCACATGAAATTAAAGTGGGCCACAGACATCACTGTGAAAGGCAAAACTCTGAAGTCTCCAGAACAAAGCATAGGAGTCTATTTGAACACCTTTGGGGTAAATAAGATCATTGAGACAAGATACAAAGGGCATGTACTTTCCAAATAAGAAAGGCTCATTTAGAATTTGTCTTAGTTTTCTGTTGTTGTCATAAAATACCTTAACATGAGCAACTCAGGGAAGAAAAGATTTATTTTGACTCATATTTCCTGGTTGATAAAGTCCATCACAATAGGGATGGCACAGCAGGAGCAAACACTGGCTGGTCACACTGTGGCCATACTTGGGAATGGAGAGTAAACAGGAAGTGGGACCTTGCTATAAAGCCTCATGGATGAACAGGATATGAATGCACACGCCTTTAATCTCAGCATTCAAGAGGCAGAGGCAGATCTTGGTGAATTCAAGGACTGCCTAGTTTACATAGAGAGTCTTAGCCAAGTCTACAGAGAGACTCTGTCTCAAAAGAAAAAAAAAAGCCTTAAATCCCCAGTGATCGACTTCCTGCAGAAGCTATCCTGCCTCCTAAGGATTTTACAACCTTCCCAAACAGCATCACCAGCTAGCAACCAAGTGTTCAAACATGGGCGTCTATGGAGAACATTTCATATTCAAACTGCAATAAGATTCCAATAAATTACATATTTCTCATCAAAAGATACCAATAAGAATGGAGTCAGGCTGGAGGGTCCTAGTTTGTCCTCTGCGGTCATAAGACATTGGCCAAGATCAACTTGGCAGAGGGAGGATCTTACAACTCTCAGGTCATAGTACATCACTTAGTGACGTCAGGACAGAATTTCAAGGCAGGAAACAGAGACCAAAAGGATCACTTGCTTTCAAATTCCCCAGGGGCCGGGGGCTCCTACATTGATCACTATGGAAGGAAATGCCCCCACAAAGTTACCTACAGGCCCTGGTGGAGGTAATTCTTCAGTGGAGGTTCCCTCTTCCCAGGCTACTCTAGTTTGTGCCAAGTTGACAGAAAAGAACGAGAACACCTTCTCTGCTGGCCATCTTGTTTTTGGGCTTCTAGCCTTTAGAATTTAAGGGAATACATTTTTGTTGTTTAAGCCAACCCAGTCTGTTCTGTCTTGTTATAATCCAAGATGATTATAGAAGTATCAAACCTTTCTGGAAATGTTTGTGATGATGCAAACAAGTTGGAATCTTCTTGTATCACTAGTGGAATATAAAATGAAGCTCCCATTGAAGAGGTCAGCATTTTCTCAAAGTGTCAAGATGTAGACTTGCTCTATGATTTAGCCAAACTACTCCTAGATGTCAATCCAGAGGGATTCTGTGTGTGTATATGTACCTTTGTGTGTCATCTTGACATAAGCTAAAGTCATCAGAGGAAGGAACCTTAGTTGAGGAAATGCCTCAATGAGATCCAGCTGTAAGGCATTTTCTCATTTAGTGATCAGTGTGGGAAGGCCCAGCCCATGGTGTGTGATGCCATCCATCCCTGGGCTGTTAGTCTTGGGTTCAATAAGAAGGTAGGCTGAGCAAGCCATGTGATGCAAGCCAGTAAGCAGCTCCCCTCCATGGCCTCTGCATCAGCTCCTACCTCCAGGATCCTGCCCTGTTTGAGTTCCTGTCCTGACGTCCTTCAGTGATAAACAGCAATGCTGAAGTGTAAGCCAAATAAACCTTTTCCTCCCCTCCCCAAAAAAAGAATGGAGCCAGGCAGTAGTGGCACACACCTTTAATCCTAGCACTCAGGAGGCATAGGCAGGTAGATCTCTGTGAGTTCAAAGCCAGCCCAGTCTACAAAGTGAGTTCCGGGACAGGCAAGGCTACACAGAGTAACCCTGTCTCAAAAACCACCCCCACCCTAAAAACAAAGAGAAAGGAATAAAGGAAATAAAGAAAGAAGAAAGGAAAGAAGGAAGGAAGCAAGAAAGGAAGGAAGATGAATGGAAAGTTTGGGGATTCTCTTCCTCAGTTATATATTGAAACCCAAACTCCAATGCCATGGTACTTCAAGGGAAATACTTTGGGAGGGAGGTAATTTGGTTTAGATGAATTCATGAGAGTTGTATACCCAAAATGGGATTAGTGCCCTCACACAAAGAAAAAGCGTATTCTCTCTCTCTCTCTCTCTCTCTCTCTCTCTCTCTCTCTCTCTCTCTCTCTGTGTGTGTGTGTGTGTGTGTGTCTTTGTCTGTCTATGTGCTTCTAAGCTAAGAAAAAGGCTCTGCCTAGGAACTGAATCCACTGGCATTAGTAGGTTGAACTTCCTCACCTCTAGCTTAGTCAACAGCTTTAGCTAAGGCAGTATGGTCTTTACTCTTGAGACTGTCAACTGTCCGAAATCAGAATCACCCAGGAGGCAGTCCCCTGTGCACGTCTGTGAGGGCACTTCCAGAAAGGGATTGAGAAGGGAAGGCACACCTTGAATGTGAGCACAATTACTCTGTGAGCAGGGATTTCAGGCTAAGAAAAAAAAGGAGAAAATTAATGGGGCACCCACATTCACCTCTCTCTGCTTCCTGGGTGAGGACACAGTGGGAACCACCTCACACTATGCCTTCCTTGCCAGAATGACTCACAAACTATGAGCTAAAATCTGTCCTCCCCTGTTTTGCTTTTATCAGGTGTTTTTGGCATAACAACGAGAAGAGTAAGTATAATAGACAGACAGAAAAGGACCATTTGTAGCATGTGTATCTGAAAAGGAGTCACATGCAAAAGACAGAAACAAATCCTCTAAATGAACGAAAATAAGATATCCAACATATAAAATAATGCACAAATGTCTAGAGCACACACTGCCTGTGCTGCTCTGTGACAACCTCTGTGTCCACTATCCTTGCTTTTGTCATCTTGTTTGAATGGACGTGTAAAAGGCCAGAATCACCAGTATTGCTACAAAACTCTTTAGATTGAAAAACTCATGAACTCTCCAAGTATTCCTGCAACTTTCCCAAGGTTTCTGTGAAAGACATACACACCTTGTCTCAGAAGTTCTAGAGGTCACCAACAATCTGCAATTCAATCTTAAGAATGCTTCCTAAGATTCCAGCCATGCAAGGTAACTAAAAGTACTTAGGGACTCTGGGGACGTCATTCTTCGTACCTTCAGGGACATCTTTTCTGCAGTGGGAATCCCCAACTTTCTTTTGATTCTCATAAACTCTGAAAGTCAACCAAAGCAGAGTTTCCTACTTGAACTAGAGCCAAAGTGAACACAACTTCTTAGTCCTTGCTTTAACAGAGAGTTGATTCTAAATCCAATGGTCAAAGCTTTTCAGATCATAGAAGTAAACCCCTGGCATTAATCATGATTTAGTACTATTCCTTTCAGACTTGAACTTTAGGATCTTTTGACATCTCTGAATATTGCCCCCATGATTCTGACCATTTAGCCTCACATTGAGTTGGAAATGTAATTTAACTGGTTTTATTCCTGTTAAGCATCTTTGGTTGGTTGGTTGGTTGGTTTAGCTCAAGCTAGCTTCTAATTCATAATACTCCTGCCTCAGCCTCCCAAATGCTGAGATTACAGGCATGTTCCTCCACACCTGCCAGCTGTGGGATAATGCTCTTGTACACTGTAAAGATTTTCCACTCATACTGGTTTAATAAAAGGCTGATTGACCACTAGTCAGGCAGGAAATATAGGTGGGACAAACAGATTAGGAGAATTCTAGGAAGAGGAAAGGCAGAGATGCAGTTGCAAGCCAGACACAGAGGAAGCAAGATGAGCATGTCTTACTGAGAAAAGTACCAAGCCATGTGGCTAAACGTAGATAAAAATTATGGGTTAATTTAAGTTTTAAGAGCTAGTTAGTAATAAGCCTAAGAGATAGGTTAAACAGTTTATAATTAATATAAGCCTTTGTGTGTTTACTTGGGACTGAACAGCTGTGAGACTGGGGGGACAGAAACTTCCATCAACACCTGCCTCTGATTAAGTATTCAACAGTGTGATTTGATCTTGTGAGTGAGCTAAGCCTCTTATTACTCTGAGCTCTGAGCTATGTACTCGAACTCTGCACCTCAATTTCAAAATTGGTAAAATAGAAATGTATCAGAATCTACCACAGTTGTTATAGTACGGATTAAATACATTTATAAACCACTTAGATTAGATGCTGGCACAAAGTAAGTGCCCTAGTGGTGGCAGGAAACAGTTGAGCTCTACCAATAGTAGCCCTCAGAATTTGCCCCCTGGGGCCATGGAAGATCTACATGCTAGTAAAGATGGTTCCTTAAACATGCCGCAGAAAGTTGTCTGAATATCTGCTGCAGGAGCTCCTTCCGCTCCTCCAGCCAATTGCCTTTAAGATACCAGCCCACTTGGGCATGGTCTCTTTTGCTTTAAAAAGCAGCAGTAGCCCTGCTCTCTCTCTCTCCTACTTCCAGCTCCACTTCCAGCTACTAGACTCTGTTCCTGGTCGTGTAGAGGGCTGTTGTCTAGGACAGTGATCTGTAAGTTTTCCCCTTAAATAAATAACCCTTTTATTAATCATAATTCCAAACTGGTGTGGGATTGTTTTGTGACTTACCTCTACAAATATCAGTCAGGGTAGGGAAAGAAAGCAATTCTTTTAACTGGAGACAAGAGATGTTACATTTTGAGTTTAAAGAAGGGGATGGAGAAAAGACACACTTAAGGAAAAGAAAGTAAGTACATAACCACCAAGAAATGGATGTGGGCTCCATCAAAGACAGTCAGATTCAGGTGACTTTAGAGTGAAGGGGTGTGAATGGGGGGTGTTATGTGTGTGTATTGTATGTTGTGTATGCATTAAGTATGTGAGTGTGTGTGTGTGTGTGTGTGTGTGTGTGTGTGTGTGTGTGTGCCAGGGTTTGGTAAATTGCATTGTTCAAAGGATATAACTTACAACAAACTTTAAAGATTAAACATACAATTAGCTAAAGCTTAAAAATTTAGCACAAAATATCTGCACTCATTTACTTATTTCCCTTTTCTTACATAATTTCCTCTGGTAAGTGAACCTATAAACATATTTCTATGAGTTGTATTGTTTATCTTTAGGGATGAAAGAGGCATCCCAGCACAGTTAAATCCAAGGCCATAAATGTTCTGGTCCTACTTAAACAGTTGTTTTGAACATCCTTCAGGATTGAGCATTGTCTGGAAGCAACTTCTGCTTTATCAGTTGAAGATGCAATTGCTCTCAGGCAACAGGAAACACAAGCTGCATCCTAGGGCATCCTCCCAATTCCCCTATTTTTCTATTCTTCCTCAGTTTCCCCTTCTTTGATTTGCACTCGTAATGATCAAGGATCTATTTTCTGAAGCTTCTTTAGACTGATCAGGGATGGAGAAACTATCTATCAGGAATGGCAAATCTCAGCCTTTCTGATGGAGAGGGAAGATAAGAGCAGCTGAGTCTGGAGCATGGAGGATCTTCTTTTGATGAGAAGAACCCAGAAGAACAAGGGCCATTATTGAAGATGCCAAACTGCATAAACAATCTATCAAACAACAAAGTGTTATGCCTAATCCTAGGGTTATCACTAGAAACAGAACAGAATTCTTTATGAGGTGTTTGAGTGCTGTGCTGTATGTGTATTGTGTGTGTGACGATCTATCTTGCATCTGGAGTTCACTGGGAACAGTGCATTATGAGTGTCTGGATCCAGAGCTATGGCAAGCACTGGCCCATTTGGAATCCTTTTTCATCTGCCTGGGGTTATTTTTGGTGGGAGGGTAGGTTCATTTGCCTGGGAAAATGTATTATTCCCTGCAGCTAAGATCATCAATGAGGCTTATTTTCAACCTGTAAACATTCCCCCCACCCCACCCTGTGCCTTTTGATGGTCTCTGTTTTACCTCTGTTGTTGAAAACCCCCAAAGCTAAATGTAAATAAAAGTTGCTTTAGGGATGTTTGAGTGTCCTGCTACCTTTCTTCTTCTCTGTTTTCTTCTTAATAGCAGTAATAAAATAACTGAGGAAATAAGTGCCTACCAAACTTCAATATCAGGATTTTAAAGACAATTAACAAGTATAGATACAAGACAAGGGTTTTTCTATATAGCCCTGTAGACCAGATTGGCCTCAAACTCAGAGATCCACCTGCCTCTGCCTTCGGAGTGCTGGAATTAAAGGTGTGCACCACCATGCCCAGCTACACCTTGATGTGGGATTCCCCTCTGTATGCTGTGACTGTCACTGGTTAATAAAGGAACTGCTCTGGGCCTATAGCAGAGCTATATAGAAACAGAGCTAGGCGGGGAAAACTAAACTGAATGCTGGGAGAAAGGAGGTAGAGTCAGGGAGAAGCCATGGAGCTGCCACTAGAAACAGATGCACTGAAACTTTGCTGGTAGGCTAAGACCTCGTGGTGATGCACAGATTAATGGAGATGGGTTAAATTAAGGTGTAAGGGTTAGTCAATAAGAAGCTAGCACTAATGGGCCAAGCAGTGTTTAAAATAATATAGTTTCTGTGTGATGATTTCAGCTGAGCAGCCAGGAACCAACAAGTGGCCTCCCCAAACAAGACCTATCATCTTTGAGTGAAAATTTTTGCAAACTTTCTTACAACTTAATAACACTTTCTGCAATGGAATTAAGCTATCTGGCTTTGTCTTCAACTGTGCTTTTTATCCATTTTTGAAATTCCTTTACTTTTGTGGAAAAATTATTTTATACTGTAAAATATTTTCTAATCTGAAAGTGGTTCCTTTCTCTTTAACCTTCTTTACCAAAAATACACTTTTGTATGTACAACCTTTTAATGTCTGTCTTATTTTGATGGCTCCCTTTGTATGATCTTTCTTCATAAAAGTTTGGAATAAAAAGCTCTTTTTTAGAAGAATAGGATAATAATTTGTATATCAATAAAAATCCAGGAAGCGAAACACACATACACACACACACAAAAGAGAAACAAACCATAGGTATTATATCTTAAGCATCTAACAATTGTAAACATAAATGCAGGCGAAATATAAATCAACATTCCTGGAGACATTATTTTATCTAATTAGCAAATATAACTTATTTGTTAAAGACATGTGCAAGTGTTGCAAATGAAAATAGATTTAGATACTTTTATTTGAGGGCTTACTTTTTTATTATTTTCTATGTATGGGTGTCTTTCCTGTATATAGTGCCATATGTAGGGAGGCCAGTATAGGACATTAGATGCCCTGGAACTGGAGTTGCAGACAAGTTGTGAGCCACCATGTGAGTACTAGAAATCAAACCTAGGTCATCCAGAATAAGAGCCAGTGATCTTAACCACAAAGCCATCTTTCCAACTCTGTGCGTGCTCACTTATTTGTAAGACAATTTGAATAGAATCTCTTTGGAGAAAAATTCATCATATGTGCCTATCACAGAGTATACATCTAAACAGAACATACAAAAATATATATCCATAAGCTAAGATGACATAACATTTAAATTGAAACCTTATTCATAAGACAAAGAGAGCAAAACAAATCTACCAGTTTTTAAAGGAGCATTAAATTCAGATGTATGTCAGAAAAAAATATAATAAGATAATATGTTTATTCTTAAGTAAACCAGTTGTACATTAAGATATCTCTTTGGGGGGAATTTATTTTCCTTAGTTCCAAGATAGTTTGATAATTAACTCTCAAATGTCTGCAATTTAGTTAGGACTGGATTGAGATATCAAATTTGAATAATTGATTTTCTTTTTTTTTTAATACATTGCCTACAGAAAATAATCGATTTTCTTAGAAGAAAAAAAAAATCCACATGGTTATAAAAAGGCAAAAGCCTCCATATTACAGTCTCAAATACAAGTACATATATGCAACAAAACTATCAACTTATAGATACAGACTAAGAATTAGACCAACAGACAACATGGTGTATAAGTAATTACAGGAAATCAATATTTATCATGAATACAGACAAACAAGAAGCTAAGAGAATGTAAAACACAAATATATTATTAAATCTAAATCTACTCTTAAATATTTACAGTAAACTATTTTTTATTTGTTTGCTTTTTAATTTATACAGAGATTTCTGAGCTTGTATTTCCTAAAAGAAAAGGTAAAGGGAGAAAAAGGAAAAAATCTGAAATATTCAGTTCACTTGGGGTTCTCCCATAGGGAAGTAAACTTAATTTATGTTTGTGGTCCCCTTTAAAAGAAAATTCTGGGACATTCAACTTACCTTGGAATTCCCTCCCCATCCTGGACTAGAGCTCGCCTAGGATGGTTATTTATCTGGCACTGGGCCTTCCTGTAACTTGGGTTGCTAGTGTTTTCTGAGTATCCCCGGAAACTTCCTGCGTATATCTCTATCGTCTCTTTATCACAGCTCTGAAGATGTGATTAAGTCAGAAGAGCAGCTGTGCAAATTAGAAGCCAAGGAGTTAAAATTCCTCTATTCAAGGTTCTTTATTTGTTTGGATTTGCTGTTGCTTTGTTTAGATTTTTTTCTAAGACTAGGTCTCACTAGGTAGCTGTGGTAGTTTGAATAAGAATGGTCCCCGTAGGCACATATTTGAATGCTTGGTCACCAGGGAACAAATAGCACTATTTGAAAGAACTAAGGTATAGCCTCATTTGAGGAAATATGTTAACGAGATGGGTTTTAAGGTTTCAAAAAGCCCATTCTAAGTACAGAGTCTCTCTCATCCTGCTGCCTGTGAATCCAGATGTAGAACTCCCAACTACATCTCCAACACCATATCTGTCTGTATGCTGCCATGCTTCCCACATGATGAAAATGGACTAAACCTCTGAGATTGTAAGCAAGCCTCTTTTGTAAGAGCTCTGAGGTCCTCTTCACAGCAATAGAACAGTATCTAAGACAGTAGGCTTGCCTGGAACTTTCTATGTAGACCAGGTTCAAATTCAAAGAGACCTACCTGCCTCTGCCTCCCAAGTGCTAATATTAAAGAACTGGTTAAGACGGGCGGTTTGTGTAAGAAAAAATAGGCCTATGGCTGGGAAAGCAGCAGGATGTTTGCTCTGCACGCACAGTGCCCTGGGTTTGATCCCCAGCACTACAGACACATTTAAGAAAGAAGAAAAGAAAAAGCGGGGATGGAGAAAGGACACAGGGGTTACGAGTACCACCTGCTCTTCCAGAGGACCTGATTTCAATTCCTACCACCTATGTATCAGCTCAGAACTGTCTGCAATTCCAGTTCCAGGGGATTTTACACCTTCTTCGACCTCGCTGGACAACAGTCAAGCATGTGGTACACGTAAATACATGTGCAGGCAAAACACTCATACATGTAAAATTGTGAAAAGGCAGGGAGGGGGGAGGAGGAAGAAAAGAACTGTTCCAAAGACAAAAAAACAAAGCTTTGGAAACCCACGAAGATGCTAACTGAACCACTGGAAAGTGCCCAGAAAAGACAAGAGATTCACAGAAAAGCAGAGCCAACAGCAACTCCAGCTGCTTGGCTGTATGTGCACATGTAGGGGCAACAGAAGTCCCACACAAAAAGAAACCAAGTGGCCATGGTGAAAAGAGAGAGCAGCCTGCCTTCCAGGGAGCCCACAACATTCACAGGCCTCTGGTCCAGATCTGGAGTTTGTGGGTGCTTAGTGGGAAGGTCAAAAGTGCAGAGGAATCTGGATTGGCATTCTACATCTGACTCAGGGCAGTGGCCAGACACCCTGTTGAAAAGAATCCTCCTGATTAACAGTGAGCTACTCTGGGTCTGAGAACAGGGAATAACAAGAGAGAAAACCCGAACTTCTATTGCTGCCAGCCCACCATGACAGATAGTAGAGAAAGGCAGATGTAGAGAGCTAGTAGGGTAGACCCTAAGAGGCTGACAAGTGCAGGCCTCAGAGGCTCTCTTCAGGCATGTTCCTGCCAGTGTCAACCAGGAGTCTACCTCATCAACTGAGAGGAACCCGGAAGCTTGACAGCGCTGAGCCTGCGGTCAGCAGGTGGACCAACATCTGACATCACCCATCTGTCTCTCACTGAAGAGCTTGAGGACTCTGAAGTGCCTCCCTCTAGCAAGGTGATTAATACTGTGGACATCTTTAGAGAACAAAGACAGCGCTTCCCCTGCACAGACTTAATGCTGTAGTTACTTCCCACATTCCCAGCACACCTGCCAGCCAGTCTAGGAGAGCGTGACCTCAGGAGACCCGAAACCTACCCACTCACAAGCTGCAAAGCAAAGGGAGGCCAGCAGAGGCTCCTGGTTCTAAAGTGAAGACAACTATGGTGTACATAGGACAGTTGTCCAATGCACACTCAGTAGCAGCATAAAGCTCAGGCGACACCCACTACTGTGCATAGATTCAGCAGTCCCTACATGTTGAGGGCCCAGAAAGAAAGCATTATGATACTCTTTTTCACCCCTTCTTTTTTCCCTTTTCATTCTAATCTTTATGTTATTATATTTTTAATTAATCTGTTTATATCCCAGCTGCAGTTTCCCCTACCTCCTCTTCTCCTGCCCTCTCCCCTAAATCCCCTCCCCCCATCCACTCCTCTGTTTCTATTTAGAAAGGGGCAGGCCTCCCATGGACATCAACAAAACAGGGCATATGCAGTTACAGTAACACTAAGCATCTCCCCAAAGAAAATCACACAGAGGTCTACATAAGTTATAAACTGATTGGGCCATTAGCTCAGGCTTCTTATTAACTCTTATAACTCATATAGCCCATTATTATTATTATCTGTGTTAGCCATGTGGCTCAGTACCTTATTCAGCGGGGCAGGTCACATCTTCCTTCTTCAGTGTCTGGACAGGACTGAGGAGGAATGGGCTTCCTCCTTCCCAGAATTCTCCTGTTCTCATTGCCCCACCTCTACTTCCTGGCTGGTTGTCCCGCCTATATTTCCTGCCTGGCTACTGGCCATTCAGCGTTTATTTAAAACATAATTGACAGAATACAGAACTGTCCCACACCAAGAACCTGCCATAATGATTTGTAGCTGTACAAGTTTGCACTCCCACCAGCAATGAAAGAGTGTTCCCCTTGTTCCACATCCTCTCCAACATAAGCTATCACTTCTGTTATTGATCTTAGTCATTCTGACAGGTATAAGATGAAATCTCAAAGTAGTTTTCATTTGCATTTTCCTGAGGGCTAAAGATGTTGAATATTTTTTAAGTGTTTCTGAGCCATTTGAGATTTCTCTGTTGATAATTCTCTGGTTAGATATAGATCCCATTTTTAAATGGATTATTTGGTTTGTTAACGTCTAGACTCTTAAGTTCTTTATATATTTTGGATACTAGCTCTCTGTCAGACATGGATTTAGTGAAAATCTTTTCCTATTCTGTGGGCTGCTGTTTGGTCCTATTGACAGTGTCCTTTGTCTTACAGAAGCTTTTCCGTTTCATGAAGTCCCATTCTTAATTATCAGTCTGTACTATTCATGTTCTGTTCAGGAAGTTGTCTCCTGTGCCAACGCATTCAAGGATACGTCCCACTTTCTCTTCTATCAGGTTCAGTATATGTGGTTTGATGTTGAGGTCTTTGATATACTTGATCTTGAGTTTTGGGCAGGGTGAGAGATATGAATTTATTTGCATTGTTCTACATGCAGACATCCAGTCATGCCAGCACCATTGTATAATTTTGGCTTATTTATCAAAAATCAGGTGTCCAGAGGTATGTGGATTTATGTCTGGATCTGTGATTTGATTTCATTGATTCACCTGTCTGTTTTTATGACAGTACCATTTGGTAGAGCTTGAAATCAGGGATGGCGTTACCTCTGGAAATTCTTTTATTGAACAGGATTGTTTTAGCTATCCTGAGTTTTTTGTATTTTCATATGAAGTTGAATATTGTTCTTTCAAGGTCTGTAAAGAATTGTGTTGGGATTTTAATGGGGATTATGTTGAATCTGTAAATCGTTTTTGGTAAGATGGCCATTTTTACTATGTTAATCCTACCAATCCATGAGCATGGGAGGGCTTTCCATCTTTTGGTATCTTCTACAATTTCTTTCTTCAAAGACTTGAAGTTCGTGTTATACAGGCCTTTCACTTACTTGGTTAGAGTTACCCCCAAGATATTTCATATTATTTGTGGATATTGTGAAGGGCGTTTTTCTTACTTAGGGTTTCTGTTGCTGTGAAGGAACATGTGACCACGACAACTCTTATAAAGGAAACGTTCAATTGGGTGGCCCACCTATAATTCAAAGGTTTAGTCTACCATCATCATGGTGGGAAGCAAGGCAGCACGCAAGCAGACATAGTGCTGAAGCTGGCTGTCCTTACATCTTGATCCAAACAGGCAGTGAACTGTCTCACTGGGTGCAGTTTGAGCACAGAAGACCTCAAAGCTGACCCCCACAGTGACACACTTCCTCCAACAAGGCCATGCCTCTCATTAGTGCCACTCTCTTTGGCAACCATTTTCTTTGAAAACACCACAGTGCTGTTTCCCTGAATCTTTCTCAGCCCATTTATCATGTATATATAGGAGTATTACTGATTGTTTTGAGTTAATCTAGTGTCCAGCCACTTCACTGAAGGTGTTTATTAGCTATAGGAATTCCCTTGTAGAATCACTTATATAGACTGTTATATAATCTACGAATAAATAGCTGTACTTTGACTTCTTCCTTTCTAATTTGTATCCCCTTAATCTTTAGTTGTCTTATTGCTCTATATAGAACTTCAGGTGCTATATTCAAATAGATATGGGGAGAGTAGAAAGCCCTTGTCTTGTTCCTGATTTTAGTGGAATTGTTTTGAGTTTCTCTCCATTCAATTTAATGTTGGCTATAGGCTTGCTGTATATTGCCTTATTATGTTCAGGTATATCCCTGTATCTAACCCTGGTCTCTCTAAGACTTTTATCATGAAGGGGTGTTGGATTTTGTCAGAGGCTTTTTCAACGTCTAATGAGATGATCATGTTGTCTTTTTTTTTTTTTCAGTTTGTTTATATGGTAGATTACATTGACTGATTTTTGTATGTTGAACTATCTCTGCATCTCTGGAATGAAGCCTACTTGATCATGACAAATGATCTTTTTTTATATGTTCTTGGATTCAATTTGAAAGCATTTTATTGAGTATTTTTGCATCAATGTTCATGAATGAAATTGGTATGGGATTCCTTTTTTGATGAGTCTTAATGTGGTTTAGGTATCAGGGTGACCTGTGGTCTCATAAAATAAATTTGGCAATGTTCTTTCTGTTTCTGTGCTTTGTGGAAAAATTTGAGAAGTATTGCTATTAGCTCTTCTTTGAAAGTCAGGTATAATTCTGTACTAAAACTGTCTGACCCTGAGTTTATTTTTTTGGTTGGGAGATGTTTAATTACTGCTTCTATTTACTTAGGGGTTATAGGTCTATTTAAATTATTGATCTCACCTTTATTTAACTTTGGTAGGTGGTATCTATCAAGAAAATTGTCTATTTCTTTAAGATTTTCCACTTTTGTGAAGCACACTTTTTTCAAGTATGGTCTAATGATTATCTGGAGTTCCTCAGTATCTGTTGATATATCCCCCTTTCCATTTCTGATTTTGTTAGTTTGGATTTTCTCTCTCTTTCTTCTAGTTAGTTTGGATAAGGGTTTGTCTATCTTGTTGACTTTCTCAAAGAGCCAACTCTTTGTTCCTATTTTATTGATTTTAGCCCTCATTTTGATTACTTCCTATGGTCTACTCCTCTTGGGTGCATTTGCTTATTTTTGTTCTAGAACTGTCAGGCATGCTGTTAAGTTGCTAGTAGAGATCTCTACAATTTCCTTATGAAGGCACTTAGTGATATAAATGTTCCTCTTAGCACTGCTTCATTGTGTCCCATAAGTTTGCTTACATTCTGCATTCATTTTTATTGAATTCTAGGTCATTTATTTCTTTATTTCTGCCTTGACACTGTAATCATTCGGTAGAGAGTTGCTCAGTTCCATGAGTTTATAAGATTTTGGATCTTTCTGTTGTTGTTGAAATACAACTTTAATCCATGGTGGTCTGGTAAAATACATGGTGTTATTTAGTTTTCCTGAATCTGTTGAGACTTGCTTTGTAACTGAATGTGGTCAATTTTCGAGAAAGTTCCATGAGGTGCTGTGGTGTAGGAGGTTTTTCTGTATTTGTGTTGCTTTCATTGGTTGAATAAAGAAACTGCCTTGGCCTTTTGATAGGGCAAAACTTAGATAGGTGGGGAAAAGAGAACTGAATGCTGGGAGAAAGGAGGCAGGCAGAGAGAGCTGCCATGGAGTTGCCAGAGTCAGACATGCTGACTCTTTCCTGGTAAGCCACGACCTCGTGGTGAACACAGATTATTAGAAATGGGTTGAATCAAGATGTGAGGGTTAGCCAATAAGAGGCTAGAGCTTATGGACCAAGCAATAATTTAATTAATACAATTTCTGTGTGGTTATTTCAGGGCTAAGCTAGCTAGGCAGCTGTACACAGCCCATTCCTCTTACTACAGTGCTGAAAAGGTATACTCTTTGTGTTTGGGCGAAATGTTCTGTCAGTATCTGTTTGGTTCTTTAAGTCATAACATTTGTTAGTCCTGTTATTTCTCTGTTCACTTTTTGTCTGAACTGTTGGCAGAGTTTTTTGTCAAGACTCCCAGTTAGTTATGTCCTACCAGCTGCTCCCAAATAATCCACACAGGGACTTAATATTAATTATGAAAGCATGGCCAATAGCTTAGGCTTTTATAACTAGCTCTTATAACTTAAATTAACCCATTTCTATTCATCTATGTGCTACCCCAAGTTCATTTACCTCATCTATGTACTTCCCATACAGTTTCTTCTGTGTCTAGCCAGCAACTCCTCAGACTCTGCCCTTCTTCCCCCCAGCATTCTCTCTGCTCTGAAATTCCTGCCTAGCTACTGGCTGTTTAGCTTTTTTATCAAACCAATCACAGTGACATATATTTACAGTATAAAGGAATATATCACATTTCACCCTTTTTGTCTAAACAAAAAAGAAGGGTTTTAACTCTAACATAGTAAAATTATATATAACAAAAACAAGAATTATATTTATAATATCTACTCCATTTGTATTTGGTAAATTTAGAGAAAATATTCTATTATCTATCTTATCTTTGTGAGTCTAAGGTTTTATACCTAATTTACCCTTTATCATAATGAAGAAAAACTTAAAGTCTACATATTTAGTCTTTAACTCCATCAATGATCCCAGAAAGATATAATGTTACCTAATGACAAGGACATCTGGCAGCCCGGACAGTCACCCAGAGTTCTTCTGCAACACTGGGGCATCCAACTTTGGCCTATAGGTCTAATATATCTGACAGACCTTTTTAAGAAACAGGGACTTTTGAAAGACTATCCTAGCGTGTCTTGGTAAAGTTTAGCAGTTGCTTTCTTTAGCATCCTATTTGTTCAGTTTGGACAATATACTATCAACAATTGATGCAAGGGAAGTTTCTTTACCCAAATGGCTAGCTTTTGCCCTAAAGAAAGCAAAGTCCATATGGATGTTTGAGGCATAATTAATAAAAATCCAGAGACAGATATTGGAGTTCAACCTGAGGGTCAAAAAAGCAAAACAACCAACCACTAGCTCTTACCTCTACCTCAGTCTAAAATGGCAATACTACCTGTAGGAATCTCAGAATGAGACTATGTGTGGGAACTGTCTCTTCCCATCTTATATTTCTCTCTAGAGCAGAGATTAAAGATGTGTACAAATACTGCCCAGTTTCTATGGCAAACTAGTGTGACTACTGGGATTAAAGGTATGTGTCACCACTTCTGGTCTGTAAAGCTTATCAGTGCAGCTGTTTTACCCTCTGAACTTCAGACAAGCTTTATTTATCAAAATACAAATGAAATATCACTACAGAGTTTCTTCGATACCCATCATAGTTTTTTGAAATAAATTGTTGCTATCAGGAGCAGACATGCTCACTGCCATAAAAGCCTTAGGTTATTAAACATATTAAGTGCCATATTTGATAGCTCTTTAGAAGTATTTGAATACCATCTATCTAAATTTATCTGTTTAACCTTAAAAACATAACTAATATGACTATAAGTTTGATGATATAGATGACTACTCGCCTGATTTTAATGAGTTACATAAGCACAACACCCAAACCAAGAATAGAAACACACATATAATATAGAAAAACAACTTTAAATTTGTATAAATAAACCAAAATCCATAACAATGTAAAATTTTTGAGATTGATAGTTGTTTTTGAATTAGAGTAGATTTAATAATTTACCCCTTTATCCTATCTTTCCTATATCATAGCCCTTTTTCCCTTTAGAAAGAGATCTTTGAATTTAACTCTTTTGTTTAGCATTTTTCTTGACTATGACAAATAACAACTTCTAACCAACCCCCCTTATATGACAACAAACCCATCTTTTGGGAAATGTGGGCATTGTTTTCTCTGGACTGCTTTCTGTTGTCTATAGGTGCTGGTAGCTTGGGGGAAGCTTGAGAAAGTTTAGGATAATCATTAAGTATTTGCATTTCATGAAGCTGGACCATCTCAACCAGCATCCATGAAGCTGTTCTAGATACAGAAATCTGAGGAAACTATAAAAGAGGTACTTTGAGATGTTAGATCATCTGGGCCATCCACTTTCATTGTTTAGTCCCCTTGCTCTGAAAATACATAAACTTGTAAAGGTAAGATACATATATGTATTAATATAAGTATAGACTGTGTTATACACAAGTTAGCTGAAGATGATTTTTTTATTTTATATTTGAGCAGATAAAATATACACTACATGTTTTGTAGTTTTTCTATGTTTATTTCTTTATGTCTGCAGCTAGGATTTTCAAAATGTAAGTCAAACGATATGCTGCTTTGGGGAAGAGGTTATGCAGATCTTTACACGCTGTCATAAATGCTGTGAGTTCATATATTCACCTGTACTATTAAGTCTGGAAAATACTTTTTTACTGATGTTGTCCATCATCTCTGGCTTTATAATTTTTCTTCCCCTTCATCTGCATAGATCCTGAACCTTGAGAAGACAAGTGAAATATAGATGTCCCATTTGGGACTGAGCACTTCAAAATCTTTTATTTGTTGGCAAGTAGTGGGTCTCTGTGTTCATGGCCATATACTATAAGAAGATGCTGCTCTGATGAGTGTTGAGTAGTACACAGATCTATGGGTGTACCAATATATCCTTTAAAATCACTTTATTGCTACAAAAAAAAACAAAAAAAAACCCCGATATCTTGAATTTTGCAGGAAAATTGATGGAGCTAGAAAACATTGTTTTGAGTGATGTAACCCAGACACAGAAAGACAATTATCACATGTACTCACTCATAGATGGTTTTTAAACATAAAGCAAAGAAAACCAGCCTACAAACCACAATCCCAGGGAACTTAGACAACAATGAGGACACATTCTATGTGTGAAGTAGAAGAAGACAAGATCTCCTGAGTAAATTGGAAGCATGGGGACCTTGGAGGAGGGTTGAAGGGGGAGAGGAGAGGCAGCGAGGGGAGCAGAGAAAAATGTAAAGCACAATAAAAATCAATTTAAAAATCACTTTATTGCTATGTCCATTTAGCAAAATAGTAATGGATTTTTCCTTAGCATTCTAGCCTCAGATTCTTGGCCATACTGATAGTGTCAGCTATAGGCACCATCTTTTGGAATGGGCCTTAAATTTAAAAAAATGGTTGGTTACTCCCATAACACTCATGTATGGCACATTACTTTTCTCCTCTGACATCATATATAGGTTTTTCATACACTACGCTCTTCCAGAACCTGGGTTCAATTCCCAATATTCACATGGTGGTTCACAACCATCTGTAACTCCAGCTGCAGGTTATCTGACACCCTTTTTGGCTTCTATTAGCAACAGTTTTGCATGTGATACACAGACATACATGCAGGCAACATAAAATACTTTTAGAATCCTTATGTCAAAATATTTTTAAAAATTAAATGACAGTGAAACATATAAAGAAAAAGTTAATAAAATGGTATCAGATCTCTCATCAGGGGCCCTCAAGACCAAAAACTGATAGAATAATTTTTTCAAGCCCTAAGAGTAGAAAACTTCCTAATAAGATTACAATAAATCCATCTTTAAAAACTGAAGGGAAATAAGGGTATTTTATTCAAGACCAGCACATATGTTGCCTAGTTTTGTGTCAATTTGACACTGAATGTACAAAGGTCAGAGAGTTTGGGACTTGTTTTTAGTTCATTCAAGATTATTGTGCTTCTAACTCAAAGGTCCCCCTTAATTGTAAATCAGAGTTGTGCTCTCTCAAGGCTATAGTCAACACCTGTGGCTAGTTGACAGACCCCGTGTTCCTGAAATAGGGAAGTAGTTGGTTCCTACCTAAAACAAGTCTAAGGATCCAACTAAGTTCCAGTTCCCTTTATGGAAATAACTTGGAATTCCACCCAGAGAGTGGTGTGCCTACAAAGTGTTTGGTCTAGGGCAAGAGTCAAGAGCAAGAGTGCTGATTGTACCCCATGACTTTCAATTTGTATGTTAATTTAGTTCTTTCGTTCTACTCCTACCTTTTGAAATCAGGGGTATATTAAGCTGTTGGAAATTAAACACGGATGAATTTTCAGTACTCTCTGAAATTCCTTCCCGATACTATCCTATGTGTTTCTGCGTTTTAATATTTTTGTTCATGTCTTTTTATTCTTTACTATATTTCTAAATTCCTACCCCTCTACTATGGAAGAAAGGTAATTTTGTCGAGGCTAGCCTCTGACAAAAGATATCGACTTCTTCTATTGTGTCTTCAATGTCTGAGATTCTATCTTCTATCTCTTGTATTCTGTTAGGGAGGCTTTCCTCTGAGGTTCCTGTTAAAGTTCCTAAATTTTTCATTTCCAGATCTCCCTCATTTTGGGTTTTCATTATTGATTCTATTTTAACATTCATGTTTTGAGCAGTTTTATTTATTTCCTCCCACTGTTTGTGTTTTCATAGATTTTCTTTAAGGAATTCATTAATTTCCTCTTTGAGGACAACTATGACATTCATAAAGGCTATTTAAGGTCTATTTCTTGTGCTTCAGTTATGTTGCATTACAGGTAAAATGTGCTTCTAGGTCCTGCAAACTGACCCTTGGGAATGGGGATGGGCTAGTAGAGGGAGAGCCATTCCCCGGAAGGGAGGAAAGCAGGATCAGCTTTGTCCCCTGTGAATGTGGGCAGAGAAGGAGAAGCTGCAGCAGGTGCCCTGCTATCAAGCTGGGGTTGAAAGTGGGGATCGGATTTTGAGAAAGGAGAGGTACAGATCTGTATTGAGTCTACTTTCTTCTGGTTAGGGTGGCCTGTGGGTTCTTAGGGAGGGCCTGCTGGGTCAGGATCTGAGATAAGGCAGTAAGTGAGGGGGAGGGGAGGTCAAGACTTGTTCCAGGCTATTTGATGGCACTGTGAAATATTAGACTGTGTAAATAAGATCAACCTTGGATCAGGGGGTGGAGCCAGCTACTAGCTGACAGGAATTAGTCATAAAGAATTCAGAGGAGCCCAGAAGATGGATATAGAGACACACAGGAAGGAGTAGGGAGGGACTTGGAATTTTAGCAGTCTTTTTTTGGTTTGAGATGGCTGGAGAGATGCTCTCTTGCTGGGTCTCTGGTCCAAAAGGAAGGTCAGCTGATTGTTTCTCAAGCCACTATTCCCTTCTTGGGTGTTTTGAATTATATCTCTGAGTTAGATTAGGTCTCTACTAGAATTCTACTTTGTTTACCATCTTGGCACGTCATAGAATTTCTTTTGCTACAATGTTCTTGTCCAACCCATGCCTTGCCTGAGATGCCCTTTTAGAAGCAGTTTGTGGCAGCTCTGGAGTCTATTTGCAATCCCAGCAACTGGGAGGCTGAGGCAGGGGTCCACCCACTTGTCCGAGCTACATAGTCAGACCCTGTATCAAAAGAAACCAAACACAAAGAAAGAAGCATCTGTTCCCTGTGCATTTGTCAGGAACATTGCTAGGATGTCGTGTTCACATCATGTGCATGTATGTGCATGTGTGTATGCATGTGTAGAAGCCAGAAAACAACCTAGAGTGCCATTTCTCGTGTACCAGCCACCTTGTAAAATATAAAATAATAAAAATGGGTTAATTTAAGACATAAGAGCTAGATAAAAAATATGTTTAAGCTAGTGGCCAAACAGTATTGCAATTAATACAGTTTATGTGTAAATATTTTGGGTCTGGGCAGCCAGGAAACTAACAAGCTGCCTCCAACTACAGTACATCTTTGACTGCTGTGCCTGTCAATGGATAATTTCCCAAAACTGTGCATTGCTCTCGAAAATTGTTTTGGACTGGTCAGACTTTTGTCATCTAGAGATACCTGGGAAACATGCCACACCCCACGCTGGTGTATAAATGTGCTAAGGCCCAGGCTCCCCATCTCTCACCTCAATGCAGGACAATCCCCTTACACCTCCAACGCCAGAGCCCATAGCACCACAATGAGTGAAGAACATCTTCACTAGGATTCTTCTTCTAGGTTGGCCTGCTTCTCTCACTTCCTTGAGGTCTTCCCCTAAGAACTCACTTTCACTGATCATTTGTGCAGGAAATCCCATCTACAACTCCAGTTCTGGGAGCTCCAATCCAACACACTCACTGCTTAGCACTATTAGGCCAGGAGTGAGGATGTTTTCTCCAAGCTCTCTCTCTCTCTCTCTCTCTCTCTCTCTCTCTCTCTCTCTCTCTCTCTCTCTCCTTCCACCCCTCCCCCAAGCCCAGGCTGGCCCCAAACTCTCTGAACCTTGAATTTTGAACTACCTCCCAAGTGCTAGGATTGCAGGTATATGCCACTGTGTGCTGGGGATCAAACTGTGGGATTCGGGTTCTTAAACAACTGAACTATGTCTCTCTCAGCAACTCTTCTGATAGAAGGTATCTTCTCTATTCCTAGGTTCCCATGAGTATCAAGAGGAAGTTCTCAGTTCAGCTCTTCTGGATTTCTAAGTAACTTTGCACTTAACTATTTTTCCTATTGTTTATTCCTACCTTCTTCGCAAATAAATTAAAGAGCACTATGTTTGAACTGAATGAAATATCAACATACCTTAACAGAAGACATGGTTTGAGTCCTAGCACTTGTTCTGAGATGTTCTGAATCAAACATCCCACCTGCTGTCAATTCCTCTTTCCGATGGCAGCATTTCCAATCATTCTGGGCTTCAGCGTCTGAATGTAGGTCATGTAACTCAGGTGCACTGACTCCATTCTCATAGCATTGGGTAGAGCCTGGCCTAGACAATGCACAATCAAAGAAAATATCATGGTCCCCAGGTTGTCAATGAATTGGTAACCAGAACACAGAGAGTATCATTGAGGCCATAAAATTAGATTTGGGACTTCCAATTAAATTCATGAGAAAGTAACACCTCCTCCCCACTCCCATCCTCCCTCTAGAACTGCTGAAAAAATATAACATATGAGTAATATAATTGTCAGCTAGCATCCTCCCTATGCAGAAGACAGGCTACCAAAGTGTCCAGTGCTGTGAAAAGTAGGGAGAAACTAAGTGCTAATGTCATCAGCTGAGCCCCCTTCTTCCCAGTCATGTGCTCTTACCCCTACATTCAGTTGAAATTGGAGTTGTGTTACTGTAGTGGCTTGAAAGGCTCATAAAGAGTGGTACTATTAGGGGGTGTGGCCTTGCTGGAGTAGGTGTGGCCTTTATGGAGGAAGTGTGTTGCTATGGGAGGGCTTTGAGGTTTCAGATGCTCAAGCCAGGCCAGCGTCTCTCTCTCTCTCTCTCTCTCTCTCTCTCTCTCTCTCTCTCTCTCTCTCTCTCTCTCTCTCTCTCTCTCCCTGCTGCCTGCAGATCCAGATATAGAACTCCCAGTTACTTCCCTAGCAGCATGTCTGCCTGCATGCCACCATGCTTCCCACCATGATGATAATGGACTAAACCCCTTAAACTGTAAGCCTGCCCCAACTGAATGTTTTCCTGTATAAGAGAAACCATGGTCATGGTGTCTCTTCACAGCAATAGAAATCCTAACTAAGACAGTTACTTACATACAAGATTCCCAGTGAATAATAACCATTTTTATATGGTAATAAAGACACAAACACTTATGGTGATTTAAACTAAGAACAATGCTCAGCACACAAGTAACTTTTCTGTGTCCTGACTGTTAAGGGGTCTACCTCGTCTTTTCCCCATTGTGTTCTGTGTCAAGACCCAAAACAACAGAACCCAAGCACCATGAATGGACACCTTGATCCAAAATCAAACTTTCCTTCTTTAGCTGTTTCACCCGAGTATTCTGTCACAGCAGTGGGAAGCTTACTAAAACCCAGGATATATTTTTCTTGAGGAATATCATGAGGCCAAGCTTCACTTGGCTCCCCTCAGTGTTGATAGGGGACTCCCCTCTGTGTGCAATGAATATGTTTTATTACCATTGGCTAACAAAGAAGCTCCTTTGGCCTATGGCAGGACATAATATAGGTAAGTGCAAAAACTAAACTGAATGCAGGGAGAAGGAAGTTGGAGACAGGCAGACGCCGTGTAGCTGCCTAAGGAGAAAGATGCCAGAGGCTTGCCAGTAAGCTACAGCCTCATGGCGATACACAGATTAATAGAAATGGGTTAATTTCAGATATAAGAGCTGGCTAGGAATATGCCTGAACCGTTGGCCAAACAGTGTTGTATTTAATATAGTTCTGTGTGATTATTTGGGTTTGAGTGGCTAGGAGACGAACACGTGGTCTCTGTTTACACAGTGGTGCTTCCTTTCTGTATGGAGGACATAGCTTGGTGCTGAAAGCTGATGTGGGCTCCGTCATCAAGATTCATGTCACAGCAAGAAGGAGTCCAGATGAGACAAGAACATTCGCTGTGGAGCTCTGGAGAACTGCTTTGAAATGGGTGTGGGATCTTAATAAAGATGGGTGCCCTTCAATAAGACCAGTCTAAAGAGACTGAAGCATACCCAGTGGGGTTGGAGTTTAAATCCCTCATTACTGATGAGAACTTGAACCACACACCAGAGACCACCATTGGAGCACACAGGTAATAGTAGGATAAGAAGGCTTTTCCCAGGCTTCCCAAATATAGAGGGTACTGCCCTTTAAACAAGAAATTTGTAACATTGTCCTCATGAGTTAAAATGATTCATTGAAATTACGAGCATTTTGGGGAGGCACGGATGATTTTGTTTTGAGGCACCTCACACTATATCCCAGGCTGACCATGAATTCGCTATGTATCCCAGGCTGGCATGGAACTCACATCGTATCCCAGGCTGGCCTGGAACTCACCATCCTGCCTCAGCATCCCCAATGCTGGAGTGACAGACAAAAGCCACCACCTCCCAGATAAATTATAATAATATCTTAAGGACATTTTTTTATTTCTTTGCCCCAGCTCCCAAACTGCTGGCGAGGGCTCTGCTTGAAGGCAAGCTCGGCAGCTGTGTCCTGTGGGAATTCTGAGTCAGTCATGGATGGCATCTGTCAGGAACCAGGGCAGATTTCAAGGAGCTAAAAACAAGCAGAGAGTGCCTGCAATCTGGAGGCATTTATGATTCCGGAGGCTGAAGTAATAGCAGACCCTAAGGGCTTATGGGTAGAGTCCTGTCAGGCTGGTGACCTGCCTCTGTTGATTAATAGGATGTTTAGGCAGAGAAGCAGCTTAATCTTTTCCATGCAGGTCTGGTACCCATAACTAACCTTCTGATTTTAATAGGAAAGTCAGGCACTTGGCAGAACAGGGGTGCAGGTGGGACAGTGATTCCCCTAACTCAGTGTGGGAGCAGACACACCAGGATAAAACTAAAAATGTTTGCTTTCACCTTCCAGGCTGGTCATGACTCATGATTCACCCAGGATGGCAAGGGAAGATCGCTGAGCATAAGAAAAGAGCAAAAAGTGAGATCTTAAAGGAAACGAACTCGTCCAAGTAGAGGGTGAATGTCATCACCACACACAGTACATCTGAAGCAGTGCTTGGTCAGTAATGAACCCAGAAGGCCTGTTGTGGATAATCTCAAAGACCTAGGGCCCGTGCATTATTAATCTGTGGGTAGGAACGTGTCGGGCGATCTCCTGAACACCAGCTCATAATGGCTCATCGGGTGTCACAAACCTGTAAACTTGCAGCTTCCCAGATATCCACAAAGTACTTTTACTTCCCAGACAAAGCGGGTTTTATTTACTGCTTGCTGCTGGGGTTTGGACTGCAGGCCAGAGATCAAATCCCGAGCCTTGTTTGTGCTATGTGCACGTTTTGCTACAAATGGACACTCCTTCCCAGCTCCTACATTGTCCTTTACTTCTCTGTGTGAGAGTATGTGTTTGTCTGTAGACACATATGTGTGCTGGTATGTGACATGTGCATATGAAGGCTAGAGGCCCAATGTTAGGGTCTTCCTCAGTCACACCCCACCTCTCTCACTGAGCTTGCCAACACAGCTAGGAAACCCTTAAGAGTATAAAAAGAATGCATATGATAGAGTATGTGACAAATGATTAACTTGTCTGTCAGCCCAATAGGATGAGGCTTACCTAAGACACAAAATTCTGGAAATGTCTGTGAAGGAGTTTCTAGATCAGGTTAACTGAGGTTGGAAGACCCACTCTGACTGTGGGGAGAATCCACCATGTAGTCAGTCCTGGAATGCTGAAAAGGCAAAAACAAGCTAAGCACCAATGCTCTTCTCTGTCTCGCTTCCTGACAAGGGATATAATGTGACCAGCTGCCTCAACCTCCTACTATCATGCCCTCCCCCCCCAACCCTTGAGCCAGAAAACCCCGTCTTCCTCCTGTTGTTGAACATTTGATTGTACCAATGAGGAAACCAATTAATACGGAAAATAGGTACTGAGGGTGTCAATTAGGGAAGAGGTAGAGGATTAGAGGAGAGAAAGAAGTAGGAGAGGGTGATGTGGGATTCCCCTCTGTATACTGTGAATACCACTGGTTAATAAAGAAGCTGCTTTGGGCCTATTGCAGCACAGAATAGAGCAAGGTGGGAATTCCAAGCAGATAGAGGAAGAGAGAGTAGGTGGGACCAATGAGATGCCTTGTAGCTGCCAAAAGAGACAGACGCCTGGGAACTGAGCTTCCTGGTAAAATATAAGATAATAGAAATGTATTATTAAGATGTAAGAGCTTAAGTGCTTGGCCAAGCAGTATTTAAATTGATACAGTTTCCATGTGGATATTTCAGGTCTGGGTGGCCAGGAATGAGTGAGCAGCCTCTGCAAACAAGAGGCCACAGGGAATTGAACATGATCAGAACACATCATGTGCATATTATATGCATGTGTGAAAACATGTCAATGAAATCCACTGCTTTATTAAATTAATATACACTAATAAAAATTTTAGGGCTGAGCCTAGAGCCCAACTGATAGAAGTACTTGTCTACCATGCACCAAGCCCTGGGTTCAATCCCCAGCACCATATAAACCAGATGTATGGTCCACACTCAGGCACTCAAGTGGTAAAGGAGAGAGGGTCAAAAGTCCAATGTCATCATCTGCTGCCGAGTAAGTTTGATGTCAGGCTGGGTTTCATAAGACCCTGTCTCAAAAAAGAAAAATGACAGCAACAATTATTTACTATCTTCAATAATAATATTAAGCAAAGAACTAAGAATTAAAAGATAACAGTCAAGGTTTGACTGCGTAAAGTATGAGGAAGTAAGGCTTTAGGCTTTACAATAATGAGGGCCTTTGGGGTCCAGCACCAAGATCCTCTTCAGGGTTCAAATTGGACACTACAGCAAGCAAAAGAAACTTTTTCTTTGGGTATCTGAGGGCAAATTAACCCCCTCACACAAGTGTTGTTTCAAACAAGTCTCTTTATTCTTCTGCCTCTATTCCAATTCTCCTGTCCTACTTCTAATTCCTCCTAGCTTCTTTTCCTAGCTTCTTCTCCTCTCAAGCCTCCAAACTTTCTCTCTTACAGACTTGAATTGATAATAAAAAATTTCAAGATTTATCTCTCATTGATCAAAAGCACATTCTTAGGGTAAGCAAATATAGGCACCAAGCCATTTACCATGGCTACACAAGGGTTTCAAGATTTTAGGAGTAAGACCATGACCAGATTGGGTGGGGCACAGTGCCAAGTGACAAACTTTGAGACATAGGTCTACTATTAGCAGACCTGGCAAGTAAAGAATTGGCATGTTTTTCTTAGGGTGCTTTGTGTACTAACCTTGGTTGGACATCTACAACTCTGACCCTGTGCAGAGCTGTAAAGTTTTAAATTTATGATCTATTTTCAAAAAGCCTTTAGTTTAGTTTGAACTTCCTCTGAGGTAAAAGTGAGCTAACTGTGTGCAGTTAGTTTGAGCAAAATCAAGCTTTTAAGTGTCTACAGTCTTCATGGAACAAATAGATCTACTTATAAAGCACGACCTAGTATATAATTATGATTTTATATATATACGTGTGTGTGTGTTTGTGTGTGTAAATGAAAAGTCATCTTCTTGATGGGCCTATAAGATTGAGCTGTAATCTTGAGATTACATATGCATGTCATATGAGATTACACATTACAATGCAGGTATTGAGGAGATACCAAGCTGCTTTAGCAAAAGTGAAAAACAGTTTCCAGAGTTTATGGTCCTGCAGGCTTTGCCTAGACAGGATTAACCTCCATCAGAGGTTAATCACTCCTCTGGTGGGTTGACATCTGAATTATCAATTGTCATATGCTGTATATTTCCACAGCCTCCAACATGACAAGTTAGCATTCCAGAGTGAGCCTACCAGCACAAAGAAATTACATATTTACACTTAATTAAGAATCTTCTGAGTAGGAGCTGTAGACATGGCTCTTCATTTAAAAGAACTTGCTGTTCTTGCAGAGGACCAGGTTCAGTTCCCAGCATCCATATGGTGGTTCACAGCCATCAGTAACTCCAATTCTATGGGATCTGATGCCTTCTTCTGATCTCTGAGGGTA
>PVIU01006200.1:28315-104739 GCA_004026605.1 Ondatra zibethicus | reverse complement strand
TTTTTTTTTGGAGTATCATATCTAGAAACTAAGGTTTGGGCACCAATTCCACTCATTGCCTCTAGGATGATATTGCTGCACATTTCTTATGGTGGGCAGAACTCTGTAATTTATATATGTGTACTATCACATGTATATACATACATCCATAATTATTTCTGGGCTTCTCCATCTGTATTTATGTTAAACTAAACATATGCTAATGCAAATGTCTCTAGCTCTAATCCAGGACTACATAATTTACTCCACTTTGCTCATCTTTAAAGTGCTGAGACAATGAACCTATGTCCCACCATCATTCAGGTTCACTTAATTATGTTTTTGACTCCAAAACAAATCATTTCAATATTGATAATCTTTATTTCAACAAGTAGTTTTGTTAATGACACTGCAGAGCTTGTATTCATTTCATTTCTTTTCTTTATAACTTTATAGTTTCTAAATAAAAATCTGTTTCATCTCAAGATACTTAAGTGAAGTCCTCTTTCTTGCCTCTTTAGGGAGGGTATGTCATACTCTCTGGTATAAATACATTTTTCTTTGTTATAGTATTATTTCATCGTAGGATTTCCCCAAGCTCTTGTTTGATTTCTCAAGTTAATTAGCATGTCTATGAGTTTATTCTCTGTAATGTAAACTTCTGTAGATCTTGACAAATTAATAGAATTTGATATTTGCTATTCCAGGACCACACTGAATGGAAACATCACCTGAAATACCCCATGGGATCCTCTGTGTAATCAAATATTTTCTTTTGCCACAACCATTGGCAATCTCTTATCTATGTTTTATTATTATAACACTTACCATAATGTTAAATAAATGGAATCATATAGCTTTTATTTCTTGGGATGAAATTTTTTCACTTAGCAATTAAGATTCATCCATTTGTGTGGGTTATTCCTTTTATTGCTCAGTAATACTAAATGTATTGTACTTACCTGTAGGAACACATTTTTTGTTGCCTCCATATTGAGAAATTTTAAGTAAAGCTTTTATAAGCACACACACATGTGTGTACATATGGCTTGTGGGCATATATTTGCAGCTCAATTAAATGATTATAGGGGAGAGTAATGACTGGATCATATGGTAAATCTGTTTACTTACTTTCCTTTCCTTTTGAGATTGCACTATAGTTACATTATTTCCCTTTCTTCCCTCCAAACCCTCCAATATACCCTCCTTTGCTCTCTTTCAAATTCTATTATCATAAACTGTTGTTACATGAATGTAAGTATATGCATAGACATATAGATTCCTAAATAAAGTCTGCCAATCTGTGTAATGTTAGTTGTATAATGTATGTCTTCAAGGCTGACCATTTCATACTGAATGGCCAATTTGTTTGCTCTTCCTTGGGGAGGACTATAATGAACTTGTAAAGAATCTCCCACATGAGGTGTATTGTTTGTATTCTGACTGCACTAAATCAGAGTTCCTTTATTCTCTGAATCCTGGACAGCTTTGGGTGGGGTGCCTTCCTTTACTTTTTAAATATGTTCTCACCCAGTGTTGGCATCTGATTTTGAACAACATGAATAAATGTAACTCTCTGATTCTGAAATAAGTGAAGCTCTTTTGACCAGGCCTAGTCAAAACTGTCAATCTAAATTAGTTCAAGAGGTCTGCTATAGAAATATTTTATGAAATTAGATCTTAGAAGAGGAAGTGAGACAAGGAAATGGTTAACCTCATGTGATCATCTTCCTCACTCGCTGGGAGTATGTTTGGAAATTCATGAAGATTCGGAGACTGTTTTTGTCATCAGTGAGAGCCCTGTGATCAATTAGCAGTTTGGCGTAAGTAGAACAATGGGCACCAGAATTCAAGCACATTTCATTTCTAAAATTTGTGTTAATTTATCTCTATCTAAAGGCATTTCAGCACAAGGACCTATTGCAATAGACAGAATAAATAATAGTTTACAGAATGCCCCAATCCTGCTTTCCGGAATATATCTTGTCAGAAATTCCCGATATGCATAGCAAGAGGAAGCATGCGAAGGGTGAAGCAGCAAAGCTGCTGATCTACTGACTTTCCAGTCGGGAGGCTGTTCTGCAAACATCTGTGGTTCCAGAGTAATCACAATGCTAATGGGTTAAAACAGGCCAAGGCAGAGGAACCTGTGAAATAGGCTTGACTGGTCACTCCTGGCTGAGGTTATGGTGAGCCGAGGAATGCAGTAGCTTCCAGATGCTGGAAAAGGAAGAGCCAGAGGCTCCATCCTACAAGTCCCAAGCAGTGTCGTAGCCTTGTCAGCTCCTTGGATTTTAATCAGACGAGACCCACAATGGAAAGAACTGTAAGATAAATAAATCCATATTGTTTTAATACACCCAGCCTGTGGTAATTCATTATAGAAGACATACTGATGGATCCATTCTGATGCCGAAACTGAAGAGGTGGAGTATTAAAATGTGATAATTTTTTTTTGCCATGAAAACAAATTATTTTGAAATTTAGCATCCTTCATATACTTAGGCAGGTTCGATATCTTGACAATTGATTCTTTCCTAAAATTAGAAAAACTTAAATTTTAGAAGTATTTGTACCACTCAGCCCTAACGCCCAAGTGAGTAGTGAAGTTTCTCAGTAATGAAATCAATTAGTCTGCAATAAAAGGCAAACGCAACATGGGGATCATTAGAGACATAAGGATAGCCCTCTGCACTCCACTCATGACCAGGATCCACACCCAGTACCTAGTTTCAGCTCCTTTAACCAGCTCCCAGAGTAAGAACATACATTACAATTTGGCCGACTCTCATCTTTTGAGGAACTCTAGGTATCACTTATTACGCTAGACTGTGCTGATGCGTGGACAATGCCCTTGCTAATTTCCATAGGTCCCCGAGTGTTCGTGTGTTCTGTTTGCATATTACTGACTACTTCTCTCTCATGTCCTATCTATACTTCCTGCTTTCCCTCCCCACGTCATTCAAGTTAAGGGTAGAAGCAAGCTTGCCCAGAGAGCACATCCGTGTCTCACAGAGTTGTGAGCCATGTCCTTTCTCACTAACCAAAAAACCTGCATCTACAGGATAAAACACACATCTTGAATGGACAAAAGAGATCTTTGCCTAATTCAAATAGAATTTGAAGTCCATAGATTACATGCCCTCCTAACATAGCATATTTATGGAACTATATAAACTTCAGAACCACCTCAAAATCATAATTGTAGGCCATGACCAAAACAAACAAGTTATTACATTGGTACCTAAAATGTAAGATTAAAAGAGGTCACTATAAGAAGCTGGGAGATAATTATTGTTTTTTTTTTAACTCCAGTGAAGCTAAAAGAATTTTTTTTTTTTTACCTCCAACAGAGGTAATTAGGACTAACTGAAGAATTACTTAGTTCCAAACTAGGAGTGCTGGTTTGCTACATCTTCCAAACAGTAGAATGGACAGCCATTGCCTCGAGCAATGGTTCTCAAACCTTCCTAATGCTGTGACCCTTTAATATAGTTCTTCATGTTATGGTAACCCCCATCCACAAAATTATATTCGTGGCTACGTCGTAACTGGAATTTTGCTACTGTCATGAATCATAATGCAAATATCTGTGTTCTCCGGTGGTCTTAGATAACCCATGTGGAAGGGCTGTTCAACTCCCATAGGGGTCGAGACCCACAAGTTGAGAACCACTGGCCTAGTGGGTTAAGTGGGGATATATTAAGGGCTACAGAAAGAGTTTGTGGAGGGACACAGATGCTGTGGCTACCCACATAAACCTATACATGATCCCCAAGATTGAGCCTGTCAACCTTCTTCCTTTAATCAGAATGTGGCTCATAAGATTTCATACCTAGATGAGGAGATATTGGCAATGAATAGCTACTGGGGCAAGTCAATCATTTTTCTTCAACAGTATAGCTCTGAAAGGAACCTCCGTTAAACTCAGTGGCTCATTAAGAACAAGAAAAGGTAAGTGTTTCTTTGTGTCTCCTACCCTCAACATCCCCAGTGTTACTTTGTGTCCCAAACACTCAAGAACTCCAGCTTCACTTTCCGGCAGGTGAGGGCTGTTGTGTAATTGTTCCTCTCTGTCAGGGATCCTAGCTACCAGCTGCCACTTCTACTGCCTGAGTGGCTAACCATTCTCTGCACATTAACTGTGTTCAGCACACAGTGAGGAGTTAGCCAGTCTCTGTAGGAAGTTCCTATAGACCGGCAGTCTCAGGTTATAAACATCCAGGAGGAGGAATCTGCAATTACTACCTTTTATACACAATGGTCAATCATTCCTAAACACTCATACTTACACACACCCTCAACTTTCTCACTTGGACTCAAAGGAAGACTCGGGAATTTCTGTGAAGCTCACCCAGGGGGAAGGTTTGCCCTTCCCATGGGTCTGAGTAGTCAGCCCATGACATGAGCCAAACAATATAAACAATGCACATTCACTCAGGGCTTCTTTGGCTCCCCACACTTCTTTTTTTTTGCATGCAGAGGCAGAGGAAATATCAAGGGAAAGATTAGTAAACTGATTTTATCACACATTCCAAGGGTGAGGGTACGAAAAATAATATGCTAATAGCATGGGTGAATAGGCTGAACCTTCCACTGCCAAACAGAAAAGCTGCAGATTATTAAGTCCCTCCCAAATGAAACGTTCTTAGATTCAAAATACTAGAAGCATATATGCAATGGACTAGTCTTCAAAATAAAAGTCACTCCAGGAGTCCCTCAATCTTCAGCAATAGAGTTTAAGCTCCACTGAGGTTAGCATCCCCGTGTTTTGGAAAGGTGGAGAGAATAAACAGCTTATGCAAAATCCATATCACTAAGTTGATGTGAGAAGTCCAAATGCTGAGCATAGCTGTTGCTCTTAAGTTTGCTGTAGTTAAGGGGTATCCCTGGGGAACCAGTTCTGACTCCTTTTGAGGCGTTGCCTGCAGGCCTTACCTCTGTCGAGCCCTGCTGCATGACTGGAGACTATCCAGCTGGTGTTCCACATTGAGTCATTTAGCCAGGCTCTCACAACTTCTCTCAGACGTCAAGAAAGGAGCCCTGGTTGGAAAAGAGAGATGGGGCAGTCCCCATTCTGATCTGGAGATCTAATACTGGTAAAAGTCCTTAAGAAGACTCCCTTTTGGAATGACAATTGGATTTCCTGTTCTTTATGTCTGTCAAGGCAGCTGGTGTAAATTCTTAGATAAATGGGACAAGACCACCTTGAACCTATACAAAGGGGATCCTTTTCAGGAATGCTCTTTTTCTTAGCCTGAGCCTAGATAAGAGCACTCATTTCAATAATTCCTTGACAGACACCATTGTTAGGAATCAAAATTTCAGCTCCCTGTCCGTATTAACATCAATGTGGCAAGTACCCTTGACCAAGAATGGTTAACACGTTGTATAGTCCACGACCAGTCAGGAATATTCAAGTATAGGATGCATGAACCTGACCTTAATGAGTAATTGTAAGACAGAACACTGTCCCAAAGACTGTCAACGCTGCATTTATGATAGAGTGGTACAATAGTGCCCTCAGTGATGAACCCACTTCATTTTTTTAAAAAGAAAAAACTTTCTTTTTATTTGTTCTTTGTGTCTTCCACAGCATGCATCTTAATCTCACTCGTTTCCCTGTTCCTTCCTATCTGCCTTCAGCCCTTGCAACTACTCCATAAAAAATGTAAGAGAACAATAAAAGAGAGAGAGAAGGAAAGGAAAAGGCAAAACCTTATCATGGAAGCTGTAGTGTGACACAGTGAGCCATTCAGGAAACCCTTTGTCCCTATGTCCTTACTTGCAAGTGCAAAGAATCATTGGTCTGGCTCAAGCTCTCTGGTTTCCGCTACACTATCAATGCTGGGCCCTCACTAGAAAACTACTTGGGTATCTTCTTGTTGTGCTTTGTCATGGAGATCCTGAAGCTTTGGGTTTGCAGGCCCAGCCCCTTCACGTCCTCCAGCAGATTATAGATGGGGTGGATTTGGGGGTAAGCCAACACTTAACCCTGGTTCTGGGCCTGGGTACTTGCAGGGTTGGCCAGCCCACCAGCTCTCCCCCATCCTCACCACCAGGGTGAGCCCTCCAGCATTACCTAGTACACCCCTTGCAGCAATGGGCAAGAGGTGAGGCCACACTGCCCTGAATGTGCCCAATCTTGTCTGAACCCAACTTCTGAGTGTGACCTGATGAGTCCACTCTCTCCAAACTGTTATCATCGCACTGACCATATTGAGTAAAGCCCTCTGGCCCCATAAGGATCATAAGATTTACTTTCCTTTGAGGGACGGCTGGCTCTGGGAACATCTAAGGCACACACAGACCTCTCTTTACCTGCGAGTCCAGATGTCAGTGAGATATTTGCAGGTTTTAAGTGCACTACTTGTGTCCTAACTATACTAAAAAGCGATTATCTTCCAGCAGACCCATTTTGTCCTGTGAATATTCCAGACTTGTCTCAGAGAAACAAAAGACCAAGAGAGCTGTAGCCTCTCTGTGTAAAAAGGACCTAGTAGACGGCACCAGTGCCAGCCTAGAGACTGCAGGGAAACTAGAACAAGACACTTCCGAGAAGAAACGTTTATTAGAAAAGGTCTCCCTGTCTGGGATAGAACATAAAATCAGCTATTATTTCAGAAGGAGGGAAAAGGCTGCAATGTTCTAAGGAAGGTAAACTCAGGGCTAGAGAACAGGATAAGGGATACAGATATTCAGGAATATGACTCCACACCACTTATATGGCACATGAGAGATCCATGGGCTGATAATCCATCTTTCCGAATGCCAAGACAAAGTCTGCTAACAGCTTTCCCTTCCCTGCTTTGGTGGTGTTAGATAGTAGAGACCCTGTGGCTGATTTGTGAAGTGGGGTCTGCAGATGGGAGGCTTTGTGAGCTCTTGAGTCAACCCAGTGGCCTTCTCCATGGAGAATACCTTGCAATGGCCAAAGGTAGTAGGGAAATCACCAGCCTAGCTGAGACATCAAAGCCTGCAAAGTACTGTTGCCTGGTTTCCTTGTCTGGTCTCCTTTAATAAAGGCAAGGTTGCTCCAACTGTGTTTTGATCAAGTTCTCCCCAGGGGTTATAATTATTCTAATGGTTTCACTCCCTGTAGGCTATGGATTTTACCTGACCCACATAACACATTGTTATTTAATAGCTCTCCAGCAACACAGACAACTGATTGCTCTTTTAGCCCTGTGCATGAACCCTAGAATTCATGTCTGAAAACATCCTCTCTTTGATCAACTTTCTATAACACCACCCACTTTTTAGCTGGAATTAGCCAGAGTGGTCATCGCCTCCATTTTCAATTGTGTCAGCCTCAGAGAGAGAAAAAAGGAGGGTCAGAGGAACTTGGTATAATCTAGAAAACCATGAACAGGTTGATTCTTGTTCTTGGGGGTGTCTTCTCTGCCCCTACATACACACACTCCTGTAGGTAGTGGCCAACAGAGCAAAAAGAACTTATCCAAGAAAGAATACCCAAGCAGGCACAATCAGGAAGGCAAAGAAGTCTGAAGGCAGGGCACTCAGGAGCCTATAAAATGTCCAACCCAGACTTTCTTTTTTTCTATTCTAATAAAGTCATTTCCTCTCTCTCTCTCTCTCTCTCTCTCTCTCTCTCTGCTGATGTCTATGTTCGTCAATCCATATTTCTGTGTCCAAGACCCTCAGATCTCTCCTTTAGCTGTGGAAAGTTGCTATCTTTCCTTCCAGTCTCAGATCCATAACCTTAAAGACACTCTGGATATCCACATACACTCTTGAGAAGGTGGGGGCTGTTTTAAAGTCAGGCCTCAAGATCTATAACTGTTATCCTTCTGTCAGAGATCCTCAGCACCTGGCTGTCACTTTGAAGTCCCTGCCTCAGGTCTGTAAGTGCCCGTCTGTCAATGGTCCCTTGCTCTCCAACTGTCACTTCATTTTCTTTTCTGATGGGTCTTTTTCCCAGGACACACAACTTTTAGCCATCCCACAGATAAAATGTGGCAGTGCCCCTAGAAGACCACCCTTCACCAAAGACTCCTTTGACATCATGAAAGGAGGAGAGGGACTAGTTGGGAAGGTGAGGTCCAGAGGGAATGGGGGAGGGGATGAGAGAGGAAAGTGAAGGTAATGATGGCACGGAACAGAAGAGGGAGTTTAAACTGATAAATTGGCTCCATCACATTGGCTTGAGAGCAAGTCTATCTGGAATTTTCTAGATTGCTAATTGATTTAGAAGGGTCCAACTCACAGTGGGAGTTTCTATCCCTGGGAGGGAAGTCCCAGGGAGTAGGAGAATGGTAGCTGACGATGAACCTAGAAGAAAACCAGTAAGCTGTTTTCTTCCAGCGTCTCTGTTTCAGTTCCAGCCTCCAGCTTAAGCTTAAGCACACAGGTCCTGACTTCCCTTAATGATGGAGCACACCCTGAAGGATGAAATAAGCTCTTACCTCCTAAAGTTGCTTTGGAGTATTGCGTTTATTACAGCGACATAAAAGAAACTAAAGCAGGGGTGAATATGATCAAAATACATCACATGCATTTACGAACGTGTCAAATACATGCGTTATATACCCATGTATGTGTATATAATGGAGAGAAGTATCCTATAGCATCTCACAGAAAGTGTACATTGGGCAGAAATAGATTTTAAAATTAACCTGAGATTTAAGAGCATATAAACAAAGTGGCTTATTTTTCTAATTTTCCTGAGTTTTTTGGTCTGTTCAAGCCGCATATGGCAGGCTATAGTTACACAGGTAATATCTAGCAGGACAAGTTTGCAAATGGCTTGAACTCTTGGACCTTTATCCCCTCACCTGTCATCTCTGTCTATCTATCTGTCCCTCTCTTTCTTTTTTTATCTCTTAGAAAGTTAGGGGGGAAATACATGACTCAAATTACATGCCGGTTGTTGAATGGCTCAAGAATAAATGAAGGTATGAATGAACGATGGCAGAAAACTCCAGCTATTCCTCCTAAAATTGCTCTACCCAGAGCTTTCTCTGTAGATACCCCTTGTTCCATGGACTTCCCATCAGATCTCTTGGGGAAGCCCGAGCATCTACCCAGGACTAGACGTCTTCTCAACATGTCCTATGGCTGCCACCTAACGATGACAATCTTCCAACAGATTCTCTTTTTCTCTCCTTCTACATCTCTCATCATACAATCTAATCTCAAGTAGATTTTTTTTCAGATAATGGGTGGTAGAAGACTCTCTTCTCTCCAACCCTTATTTCACTCAAAATAAAGACCAAGTTCTGTCCAGATGCCCCCAAATGCTCTGTGATCTAAATAAATCCTTGCTTTCATTCTAGACTCAGTTTTTTTCTTTCTCCATCCCTCTTCTCTATTAGGCTTTATTTTCAAATAGCCTCAGCACTGAGCATTACGTTGTTTAAGGTGTTTCCATATTATATTTACAATTGGTTGGTTTATTTCTGCCTCTTGCTGCTAGATTCAAAGCTCTTTGTAGATGTGGTTTATTGATGCATTCCAAGAACCTGGATCATTAGACACTCTTAGTTAATACTTGGTCAATTAATATATGCCATTATAGCTGTGCATTATTATTATTATTGTAGGTCTTATTATCACACAGTCGCCATATACAATGATGTCCTATACTAATGATTTCTCTAAAGAAAATCAATGACAAAAAAAATAAGTGTTGCAGTATGGAATGACTTTTTGAAACCAGTAGTCTGTCCCTGGGGAATGGAGATTGATTGTTTTTCCTTCTTGGCATGGAAAAATTAAGGGTCTTACTTTGATGCATATTCCCAGGGCTTCAGACTAAACACCAATCAAGGAACCTTGGAGACTCTAGCTAGTGGTATCAAATCACATATTGGTACCAAAGGCATCTTCAGGAAGAGAAATAAACAGGGGGGAACCATCAAAATTTTAGCATCAGGAAAGTAATTCAATAAAGAGACTCATGAATTGCTCAGGGCAAATAAGACTCAGAATGGCTCGCACCTTTTCTCTGAGTCACTATATATTTAATGTTTAACTATGAAAATAGCAGGGAATGGGCAGTTATCAAGATACTTTCTCTCAGGTGATACAAAGGTCAACAGTAATGATCAGATGTTCTCTGATCAGATTCTCTCTGTGACTCTATGGTAAAAGGAGGAGAATGTACAAGCAAGGATAAAATTAAGTGATGTTCATGAAGCTATTAAGACCTATGTTTATCACACAGAAAGTGTTTGTATGTAGCATGTGCTGCAATCACTCATGATTTACAAAGGCAAGGCTGGAAGTCATAAGCAACCAACTGTGGCCTTTTGTTTCACGGAGACCCTCCCCAGCAGAGTGGCAAGCGGAATGGTCTTCATGGTCAAACATAAGCACTGGGTAAAAATTAGAACATAGTGTGCTTCCTCACAAAGTTGATGGGGGCAACAACCCTTCTTCCGTACAGTTACTATGGAGATGAGACCCCACCAGGGACACAGAAAATCCACTACTTATATTTCCCAATATCACTTTTATTATGATAACCACATACATCAAGCTCTTCTTCCCCATCTGTTCCACCATCTACGTCTCAATCTCCCTTCCTTTCTCCTCTCACCGCTTGTGAATCATTGCTGGGTTTTTCCCCATCTGATCCATTCCTTATGATCCTTTGTGCATTAGTTAAGGAGTCCTGATCCTTCTTGCTCCCCAGTGCTAAGGCTACCAGAGTGTTGCCCTGCTCACACTCTCTCTCCACTCTCCACTCCCTACTCAGAAATCCTGCTGGCTGGAAAACCAAACCTTCTTAATCAGGCCAAGAACCAGTATCAAAGGGCCAGGAGAGATCAGACCTATCGCCATGAGAATATAACTTGGCTTTGCTATCCATACAAACACAGTTTGTCCTACTTGAATGTCCACGACATATTTTCCATTGTTTTGTTGCTAGGGTTTCCTTTGAAGTACCATTGTGTCAACTTGTAGTCTAGAGGTACAGATGGGTCTTATCCCTTCCTCTCTTTTAAGAAAGGGAAGGGGCCATGTGTTAGGAGTGTAACTTAAAACCCATTTTGGGTAACTCAGAAAGCGGTTTGTGTTACTCAAAAGTCATTTTATGTGATTTGAAATAATATAATGCCTGAGTTTGCCATCAGACAGCTCTGATAAACGCTAGGCTTCAGCAGCCAGCTATGGTGGGCCACAAGGTCACAGCCTAGCCCAGAACAAGCCTTGGCATACTAATGAAGTAACCCCATGGTGATGTTGCTATGCCAGCGAATCAGCCCCTGAAGCTGTGGGCCCTGATATTGCAAAGCTACAGCCCAATGAAATTACAGAAAAATTAGAACCCTGGGCATGTTCACCATCACACTCTCTGGCCTCTGTGATGATTCCCATTGGCAAGAAGACTTGAGACTGTGCATGACCCTGGCCTCAGTGACCCTGGCCTCAGTGACCCTGAACTTCCAGTACTGTTGCTGGGCCTGTAGGTGCTAACTCCTGGCCAGCACAGTCAAGGACTTCCTGAACCACCATCAGTGCCATCCTCTCAGCCTGCCAACCTGAAGGACTTCATCGCAAGCTTCCTAGGAGTCCTTACCAGAGAAGACTCCCAGTGGATTTTTGAAGCATCAATTCTGCCCAAACATCTGTTCTCTTTTTGGTGAGATGCCTGTTTAATTTTTATATTAGCATGATATTATAAGGCATGTTTGTGTGAAGAAGCAAAGCTAATCGAGAGACAAATCTTGTGTGGACATCCTAATTGCCAAGAACCTTGTAGACCTTAGGCCATGTCCTCCATAGTTGGTGTAATCAGCAGGATTCTATTGGATACATGGTTGCCAGGCTAAGCAATTAATTAATTGGGCAGAAAGGGAGCTGGCAGAAATCAGGTTAAGATTTTGTTCAGACTAGCCAGATGAGATTATTTAAAGAGAAGCATAGGTAAGATGATTGTGCAAAAGACCAATGGAAAAACGTTGATAGACGAGTCACAAAGTAATTACCAGTACAACTTTCACAGAATATACAAATTGTGCTCAAAACCCTGAAAGTGGTTGAGCCCATATTGACAAGAGCAAATAAAATGGAGGCACCAGCTAGTCTCATAAAAAAACTATAATAGACATAGACAGAGGAGATGTTTATTTAACTTATATTAGTATATTATAAGGAATGTTGTGTGGATTACCTGAGTATATTCAGAAGACAAATCCTAATTACCAAGTACGTTCCAGCCCATCAGCCACTCTCTCTGCAATGTGACTGCTTTAAAACGCACATAGGTAACGCTTTCAAAGGTGTCCACCCCATCAGATGAAGACAGCACTAAAAGAGGAACAGCATAAGAGCTGGTCCATATGGCATCACTTATGTCCCAGGATGAGGTCCTGTTAGAAGATGAACCAGTGCTGTCTGTCAGATAATCCTTTTGCTTAAACTATGTCGAATTGAGATATCTGTGGTTTCAAATGAATTTTAATATTCCATCCAACTGAAGTTCTCCTATGTTGACTCTTATTCAAATATTTCTAGAAAATTTCAAATATTAGAGTCAACACATGGGGATCTGATGAAAGCTCCAACCCTCACCATCACACAGCAAACAGAAATGTTCTACATAATCTTCATATTGATTGCCATTACCAAAATAATGTAGGAGAAGAACCATATCTCTACAAGCATAAAGAGACAGAATAGAGTACACTCTGGCTTGCAGGGACACAACACTTATTTCTTAGTAAATTTGTGTTGGTACCAGACAGGGAAGGGGCCTAGAAGATCTTCCAAAATGCAGTGCATAGACTCCTTTTATAGAACAAAGAATTGAGCAAGAAACATAACAGCAGTTTGGAAAGTATAGTGTTGAAGGTGAACATAAAAGCATACAAAGTACAATCCTTAGATCGGGGAGGGATCCAGCAAGCAGATATCCCTAAGGCTTCTTGGTTCCTGGCTTAGAGGATTTTAACTGCCTAAAGAAAGAAAGGAGTTCCCTGAAGGGCTGACCTTTTTTTGATTGACATAGGTGATTGACATCTCTAGATTATATAATATTATGTTTACTGTTCCAGTGTCATCCCATGATCCTCTATGCATGAGATGCATTTCCTATATACATCAATCCTTAAATTATTTTTGACATCCTTAATGTCACCTTGGAATAATGTTTCTCTTCCTGGTATAGTCAAATTTTGTTCCTATTTGTTGAAAGAGACTTGCACAATCCAAGAGATGGGCCAAGGAAAGCCAAGTGATAGTTAGGACATTCCAAGCAGATGTCTATATTAGTTTCTAGGTACTGAAGTTAACATTCCTCTGACTTACAGCCATGTGTGTGTGACCCTACCTGCCTTCCTCAGTGTTGGGAGGCTTTGGGCATATGAATTTTAATCTCTTTTACAAAGCTCTGTGGCTCTAGTCTAGTAAGCTACTACCCTTTTGTGAATTTATGATTGAACTATTTGTTCGTTAATTGTTAAACTGTGAGTTATAGATGCTTTTAATTGTATCAGACATGTGATTATCAAATGATGGTCTCTTTCTTTAGGATGCTTATTCACTTATTGCTATTTTCTATTAATGAACAAATGTTTTCTAATTTGTGTATGATTATATTTGATTGAATTGAACAAAACTTTCCTCCCTCTTCAGGGAACAGATCCAATAAATACACTGTGAAACACAAGGTTATGAGAATGTGTTCTTGTTTTCTTTCAACAACCTTGTTACTTCTACACTTACATTTTGAACACTGATGCATTTGGCTACTATCGCTTTTAAGTATTTATCATGTAGTCAGAACTGTAGGCTAATTATCTCACTCAGTCCTTAAAGGAACACTTTTCACTGAGTGATTAGATGGTTTTATATGTTGAAGATGTAGAACAACCAGAGTCTTCTGTTGAGATAACTAACTTCCTATTGGTTTTGCCAAAACTAATTTTTGCAGAATTTATTTGCTGACTTCAGGTACTGAATAAATAAATACCATTAAGAGAGTATCCTGTCTATTCTTTATCTATTTATATGTTAATAGGCATGTAGACCAATTCTATAATATCTGAATAGTGCCATGGTAATTGTAGGTATGCATGAATTAACTAGATGATTGCTTTGCATATATATCTGGTAGTGCCATACTTGCATTATATGAAGGGTCTACTATCAGGTTATGAGGACCCTCCATTTGGAATCCCTATGGTAGCTGCACTGTTTACATTCCCACAGCACTAAACAAGAGCTCTGCTTTTTCCACATCCTCACCAGAATTTTCTTGTTTTAATGATAGTCATTCTGACCAGAATGCAATAGAATCTCAAATGCTGACATGCGTTTCCATGATGACTATTATTTTCCTGTATTTATTGGCACTTTATCCTTTTGAAAAATGTCTGTCCATTTACATTGCCTGGATTATTTTCACATTATTAGTGGCATGGATCTCTGTGTCTCACACTTGTCATGTTGAATACTCTACGGCATCCACCTGCCTGCCAATTATCCACAGCATTTCTTGATTATTGACATCCTCTACTTCCCTGTGCCCTGGAGGCTGAACACTGAGGACCACATCACCTGAAGCATTGTATCCTCTGGAGTCCACTTTGGTTTAGACAATGATATAGATGACTAACTATTAGAGACAATGTTTGGGTCGTGTTTCCCTTTACACTTTCTCTTCACGTGCATTGTGCTGCGAAGTGGCTGCATTTTTTTCATCACCACATGGTTGCAGCTCCTTTAAGTGCAGTGTTCCACATCCTGCAGTTCTGAAAAGACACCAAAGATGATATTTCTCCTCCCACCTCGTCAGGTCTAGAAATCGGAATAGAAAACTCAGAATTCTAAGTGCAGTGTGATTGGTGCTGACAGACCAAAGACAGGTGTGGTGAGAAGCTAGAAAATTTAGCCATCATTTGTGACATTATTTTTTCTACTGAAACTCAAGTTCTCAGGCTCAATCAGCAAATACACAAGTTAGCTCCAGAAAGGAAGGTGGGGAGTTGCCATCTTTTTATTATTTGCCCACCTTTTCTTTTTTCTACAGTCTACAAAAAGCCTTATCCGTTACCAAAATGACAAGAAGTTACTTTCAAGAACTAAGCTGAAATGTGTTTATAGAGCTAAGAGTAACTGATTAGCAGAGCTGTTAACATTGAAAGATTAGCTAGTTACAACACGAATAGAGCACAGGGAAGGTGATTAATTCTTCTCAAATCTTGCAGTAGGAAAACCTTTTAACTATGAATCAAAAATCTATAAGCCATAAAAGAAAAATCATAAATGAAACTATGTATGCTTAAACTTCTGCACAGAAAATAAAACACCATAAATAATGCAGAAAAATATGACAAACTGAACCTGAGGAAAACTACAACTTTGTTCTGCACAGAGGACCAAGCTCTCTAATACACAAAAGGCTGCTTGCAAAAACCAAGACACAAAGGCTAGAAATTGGCAAGAAATTCATACTTCATATAGGCAAAAATATTCTACCTCTTTCATAATAAAAAGAAACACTGACTAAAGCAAACAAGGTTGCCTTTCTAATAAGGAGATTAGCAGAAGTTAGAGAAACATTCTATTTTGGCCATTTCTAAGTATGTCATATTGTTTATAAAAGTGGTCACTAGCTGGACATGGAGGCACATGCACTCGAGAGGCAGGCGGATCTCTGAGTTCTAGGCCACCCTGGTATACAGCGGAAGTTCCAGGACAGTCAGGGCTACACAGAAAAACCCTACCTCAAAAGACAAAAAACAAACAAACAAACAAAAACAAAACAAAACTGGCTAGTGATATCCCCATGTCCTTTTCTTTTTATTTAATTTGGTTCTTTTGGGTTTTCAGAAGGCCATTTTTTTTACAAGTATAGCATGTGCCTTTGGCACACTCTCCCTATCCCTTGCCCCCACATCCTTTCTTACACCTCGGTCCTTACATTAGTTCCCTCTGTGCCCAAGACAATTTCATCTGCTTTCACATCTTCTGAACACAATGGTTTTCTGTGTCTGAGACTCCAAAAGGAGAAAACATACTTCTTTTTCAAGACTGACTTAAGTCACTTCATATGGCTATGTCCAACTGCATCCATCTGGCCTTAGATGACATAACTTCATTCTGCTTTGTGCGTGAAAAAAGTCTGTTGCGTACATAAACCATGCTTTCTTGATTCACTTCATATAGCTGTTGATAGACACCTGGGCTGCTTCTATAATTTAGCTAATGGGAAAAGTAATGTGACAAACATAAACAGATACAACTCTATCAATGTCACATTGGAACTTCTTCCAGTTCGTTTCCCTGTCTAGGTTGCCCTTTCGCAGAGATCCACATTTCAAACTTAGATAATAGAGGCCCCCATTAAAGCATTGTAGGGACTTTCACACCTTTGTTAATTTAAATTGAATCCAGAATTCAGTGTTTCAAATTTACTGAATTGTAGAAGCTGTTTTTAAAGCTGCTCAGTTTACTTTCTTGAAGAGCAGCATGCTGGGAATTTCATTTTGTGCAACCCATTATGTGGTTTGCTTTGACTGTGACTTGCAGAGTATTTGATCCTTTGGATGTTTATTAGCCAGAGGGCTCTGGGGCTATGAGTTCCTGACATCTACAAAATTGTTTTACAATGCCAAATAAGAACTTACATTAATTAACATTCTCAAATTATTTTATTCTGTCCCTATTTTATTTTTTCTCTTTGCTCTCTTATAATTTATTTTTTAAAAGAAAAAAACTATCTTTTTTCATTTTACATACCAATCCCAGTTCCCACTCCCTCCCCTCCTCTCAACTCCTTCACCTATGCCTCCACGCCACCCCCCCATTCACTCCTCAGAGAGGATAAGGCACATTGCTGTGGGGGAAGGTCCTACTATATCTAGGTTGAGCAAGGTATTCATCCAAAGAAAATTAGTTCCAAAAAAGCCAGTACAAGCAGTAGGGATAAATCCTGGTGATGCTGCCAGTGGCCCCGCAGTCTGACCCAGCAATACAACTGTCACCCACATTCAGAGGGTCTAATTTGCACCTATGCTGGTTCCTTCTCTGTCCAGCAAGAATTGGTGAGCTCCCATTAGCTCATGTAAACTGTTTCAGTGTGTGTCCCCATCATGGTCTTGAAATTAGACATCAAAATTCCAAATAATCCAATTAAAAAATGGGGCCCAGAACTAAACAGAGAACTCTAAACAAAAGACTCTCAAATGGTTGAAAGACACTTAACAACATCCTTAGCCATCAAAACAACTCTGAGATACCATCTTACACCAGTCAGAACGGCTAACATCAAAAACACCAATGATAGCCTATGCTAGAGAGGATGTGGAGTAAGGGGAATACTTCTCTATTGCTGGTAGGAAGGCAAACTTGTATAACCATTCTGGAAATCAGTGTGGCGACTTCCAAGAAAATTGGGAATCAACATGCCCTTTTTAAAAATCTGGGCCACTTCAGAAAAAATTTCACTTCGTGATTAATATGTCTGTTTTATGCACTTATTATATTTATCACCCTCTATTTGAAAATCAGTAGTGAGACACTATTCTAATTGGTACTGACTGGGATCAAACATTATCTTCTACCTAAAGAAGTTTACAAAAGACATCCTGTGAATGTCAGCTTTCCTCCCCTAGGACAGGAAAATGTCTGATATTGATGATTACTTCAAGAGAAAGCAGAGAGGGGTACTGTGGAGTAACACTCTCCAATAATCATCACCTTAGAGAAACATCAGTTTGCACAGCTATTCATGCATGAAACTAACTTCAGAAGAGCAAAGGTCACAGAATCTGTTTTAGAGAAATAAAAAGAAAATAGATCATGTAGAAGGCAAGATAGAAAGGGTTGACTCCGTCGACCCTCCGCAAGCTCTGAGAAGTGGAGCGTGGAGAGCCATGTCTCCCTCTCAGGGATAAACAAATCATTAAAATCTCAGCCTTAGACATGGAAATCACATCAGACCTGTGAAGCCCAATTTGAGGAAAGCCTTCTAGTCCCTTGGCCTTAGAACAAGTTTCTGAGTCTGAGCTGAATTGGTAGCTGAAGTATTGCTGCCATCACCCCATTCTCCAGCACTGGGCAGGACAGAGCAGAAAAAGAATTTGTCTGCTCTGGTCTTCACTTCACTGGTAAGATAGTGAAGGAAGCTTAAACCTTTTCCATGGATTTCAGCATCAGACTAATAAAAGCTAACACCTGGAAAAACAAGTGTTAGCATTTACAAAATAGCTTGTTATAATCATGATGTAAAGCAGAAACCTAGTAGACATACTAAAATAAGGATAAGTTCAATCACTCCTAGAAAAATCACTTAATGAAGCAGGCAGTCTGTAGGCAATCTCGTGAGAAGCCCATGTCCACACCTGGGTGTGCAGTACTTTTCCCTGAATTTCTCTCTTCTATTGCTGGTGCTTACATCTATGTTATAACCTCCGCTTAAGAAACCCCATTTATTCTTCATTCTGACTCCTCTGACTATCAAGAATCCCATATCCAGCTAAGTAGAGTTTGCTTAAAGAATTCAGGCTGCTACAGGAAAGTGTGACCATGTGCCACCAGTGCCTATTACTGCTACTGCCATCTTCTCAGGTGGCCCATAAGTGGGTACATTTCTGGAGTGCTGCCTCCACTATCTCAGGAATATCTTGAAAACAATGTTGATTATATTCACAAACTCAAGAGGCTCTTAATCTATCTTGAACCAAGAAAAATGACATCTTAGCTTCTTGTAGACAAAGAGAAATCTTGTTACTAAATCTAAATGGTAGTTGGCCCCCCATACGCTCGCAATCTTATACCCACCTACCCACACATAGCACTAAGTGGACTCAGTGGGTGTAAAAGAACAGTACATGAGGTTGGGAGGGAATAGTTGTGTAGGGGGGAATAAGGGAGGAATTGCTGCTGAGGGAATGGGGGTGGATTTGATCAAAACACATTATATAACTCGTGGAATTATCAAACAGAAATACCTAATGCCTCTAATTTTCAGGGAAATGAAAATTACAACCTCAGTGAGCTCTCTCCTTACCCTAAGATGAATCCCTTTTATCAGAAGACGAAGTGTGGTATAGTCTACCATTCCAGCTTTTGGAAGGGTGAGGAAGAAGAAGGACAGGTTCAAGGGCAGCCTGTGTGATAGAGGAAGAATCACCTTGAAAGAAGGAGAAGCAGACACAGGGCAGGATGAGGTACTAATGAAGATATGGAGGAAAGAACTTTGTTGGAATATAAATCAGTTAAGTCAATGAAAAATACTATAGAAGTCCTTGATAGTTTAACTTTGAATGATTCAGTCATCCTCCTACTAGTATACATACAAAGAAAATTAAGTCAGTATGCTAATGAGGCATCTGTACTCCTCTGCTTACCATAGCACAGTTCACAACAGCCAAGACATGGAGACAACTGTTTTTATCAGCTGACAAATGAACAAAAGAGAACATGATTTACATGCACTGGGAATATTATTTAGGCATGAAGGATGAAACCAAGTTTCCTGTGACAATGGGGTAAATATGCAAAGGTCGTATGTCAAGAGAAATATGGAAGATATAAAAAGATAAGTAGTATTATATCTTACTTATATGCGGAATTTGAAAGATTTGATCTCATAGAAATTCTGAGTAAAATCCTGGTTAATCAGAGGTTGGAGAAAGATAGTGCCTATGCAGTCATGAAGTAGTGACTTACAATTACTAGAAATAATTTCTGATAACTTATAAGTAATTGTAGACATCAGTAACATATATATTTCAAAAGAATCTAGGAAGAATGACTTATTTTAAATGTCCTCCCCCTAAAATAATAAATGTTTAAGGAGATAGATATGACTATGTCTATCTTGATTTGAATATTGTACAGCATATACAAACTGAAACACAATATGGAAACTCACAGTTTCAAGTATAAGTTAAATCACAAACTAATAAATATTTCAAACTGGCCACATACACTCAAGGAAAATAGGAACCTTTTCTCAAATTCGGAAGTAACTTCAGAGCTGATGATTAATCCACAGTAATTATTCCAGCAAAATAAAGAGCTCCATAGTTTGTGCATATGCGCACACGTGTGTGTGTGTGTCTGTGTGTGTGATGTGGTGTGGTGTGTGTGTGTGTTTGTGTGTGTGCATGCATATTAGGAGTGCCTTTCGCTCTACTTTTAGCAGGTGAGGCAGTTTGTTTTACATTTGTATAGCTGTGCCTGGGAATTTTTACCAAATTTTCATGAATATTTTCAGATGTAATACACATCCTGAATGTTCTGTTGTACATAACACCAAAAGAGAATATATCTCCTTGCTGAATTTAAAACTAAAAAATAAGTCCTTGGCCGTAGCTGTTTCCAACCAATAACCCAAGCAAACTCTAGATCCCAAAATATAAAATAAAAAAGTAAAAGTTAAAGTAGGCTATTTCTAGGTTTTCCCTAGAGTTTCAAGGTGGTTTTCACACTGATGTGTAAGAGTCATTATTGAAGGAACTGGGAGTAGAGAGGTCATGTTTAAATTTTTAGGCAATTTCCACACATTCCTCCACTGAACCGCTTCTCTATATAATTCTCAGTATGGTCAGAAAATCATTAAAATCTAAAATTATCTTGAGAAAGATCCACTTCAACCTCATTTTCTATGGAGACATTTTCTATGATGGCTTCAGCCTTCCAGTGGGCTCCCATAGATGATGGCATGAGGGTAACGGCTGAGTGCACAGAGCTCCGTCTGTCTTTACTGGTTGTAGGATCCCACTTACAGTAGCTACTTAATTACTATTAATGGAATCTTTCTGAATGAAGCATTTCATTGGAGACAGAAGTTTCTTGATTTTTTAATTGAAATGTACATGCATCATCCCCAGAGTTAGATGATAGCAAAAATCTGGTTGTAAAATACGTTTATAATTAGCTTTAAGACAGCCTCCTCATCAGCCAAATGCTTCTTGCAGTGTTATAATGTTTAAAGAATCTCATCATCAAACAATTTAATTTTCATCATAATAGTGTACATCAGGTAGTCATGCCCTCAATGTAATGTTTGAATAATATAAATCTATCTGGCATGAATTCTTACGAATGTCAGTCCTTCAGAAAATAAGTTCTAAATAATTTAGAGTATATTCTTTTCTCATTTTCAAACTGGAAGAAGAATATTCAGGCTGTGAGGAGGTATCAGAGGAAGGGGAGTGTTACATACTTTTGAGAAAGGTCTTTGTAAGGAGGGAAAAGCCTTATAAATGAGTAGTCTGTCTGGTAGACCTCATTTCCCTGTACTAATTGCGCAGCAGGACAACAGGTAAACCACTTGTTCTCCTGAGCACAATTCTGCATGCAAACTGCACCATTAGTGTTTAAATCTTCTCCAAAGGGAGGAAGGAAGCAGAGGAGTGAATGCCCTAAAGTCTCAATGTACACCGCAAGTACTTCACCCTCTGCAGAACTCTTCTGTGCTTTGTTGGTGAGCTGGATCATAAAAAGAAGTGGCCTAGCATTTCCTTTTTCGATCTCAAGGGTTTATTCATATATATATATATATATATATATATATATATATATATGATATAGTTTTAAAAATATATTTTACTAATTCTTAGAAAATTCCCCCCCACTCCTCCCACCAACTCCTCCAAGATACATCTCCTCTTCCCTAAAACTTTGTGTACTCTTTTTGCTATCAAGTAAGTGTGGAAGAAGAATAAAAGCTGCACATTTGTTCCCATTAGGATTGTCAAGGTGATTAATATAGGGTAGTTGTTTAAATCTTTATTATTCCCTTGCAATCTCTTCATTTTTCAGTATCCTGTGTCCGGCAGCTCATCAAGACCATGAGGTAGCCATGAACATGGTACAATACACATTATGAGATTTTGTTTAACTCAAGCATGTAGTTCCTCAATGTCAGCTTTGTGGATGTCTGTGCTTTATCACAAGTGTCAAAGGCTGGGCACATCTGTTCTAGAGAGAAGGTATCTCCTTAATAATAACTAAAGTGATGAGCCATTGAATAAATAAATTTAGTGAAAATGAAAATTGGAGAGTTGAGGAGATAGTGTGATGGATGATGGTGGATTGGAGGATCCCTGAAGTCTGTGAAGGGCATGAAGGAAAATTAACACCCTACAGAACTAAGAATGGCTAGCGTTCCTTCCCCCTGCTATGTGCACTATAACCCTCTCCTGAAGTATTTTCCACCCTCTTTGCAGTGCCAACAGGCTTCACCGACATCAGATTGCCTTTGCCTCCTTTGCCCCAGCTCTTCTTCATGTGCAGACACCTACTTTAGAGACTGCTGCCTGCCTCCAGCTGCAGGTTTTCCAGCTTAGCTTGGTTCCTGCACATTTAATGAAGCCCACAGGCAACCAGAAAAGCAAGACAGAAAGGAGGTCAGGCCAAGATCTCTCTTTCCCTTTTAGCACAGTGTGTTCTGACTGTAGCAGCCAAGGGAAAACTAAAGCTGAAGCTTCGGCCCTCTCTTCTCCATTCTTCACTTCCTCAGTGAGATGACCCAAGTGTTGCCCTTGAGCCTCCAGCCATCCCTGGGTGTCTCGCCTCTTCCCCCCATCATCGCTCAGACTGGGAAATGGTATTAGAAAATGGTCCATCAAATTCCTCTGGTTCTATCCTATCATGAATTGCACCAGAGGAGAGAATTATCTGAAAACTGGATTGACTGCCCTGTCTTCTCTCGATTAGTATTACTAGAACCAGGTGCTTTGTTTATCTCTTGGTTAGAACTCACACTGGTGTTCTAGGTTGATGACTGAGTCATCAGATATGTTTTATTGTTCTGGGCACGATCTTGAAAAAGAAAAACAAAAAATGTAGAGTCGGCATTTTAAAATTTAGAAGTTTCACAGAAAAACCCAAAATTCTTGATAATCTTAAGAAAAATCATCACTTGTCTCATAAAAGCCTAGTTCTGCCTAGTTCATCTGTATTTTTCTTCCAAGTGTGGGGCCTCTCTTTCCTTCACTTTCTTGGTCCCTCTTTCAAATACATGCAACAGTATGGAGGAAAGTTTACATGGAGAACAGTCTTCATGCATCTACTCATCATCACTCACATTGATGCTGTTCCTACACACGTTTTAATTAAGAGGTCTTAGTTAAAACAGGTGATATAATGGTTACTGCTTGTAAAGAAAATATCATAATCACTGTGATACTAGGAATGATAGCTGACTGCGCACTTAGTCTTTACTAAGTATCCTATATACAATGTATAATAAACACCATCCTAACCTTCAATTCTTGAATAAAGAAGTACAATCTAGAAGATTTCTTTGATCTTTTTCCAATTCAGGCAGTTGTTAGTTATCAGTACTAGAGTCAAACCCAGGTTTCTATTACACCCAAGGCCACATTTTGAATTGATACCCACACTTGCTCCATCAAATGTAAAATGTTCAATTTTACAAGAATATAGAATGTTGCTCTTGATTAAAGATTAGAATACTAGATTAAAAACTTCTAGGACCCTTCAAACACTATCTCTACAAAGACAATGAGAATGAGGTATGAAAAGCATAAATATTCAACAAGATCCCAACAATACACTTTTGGCATGAATACTTACTGATTTGGTTAATTATTTTTACTGCAATGCACTTCCTTGAGTTGCCAATGACTTCAAGCTGAATTTGAAAGGATTTCTCGGGAGATCTCAGTTCTGAGATATCACTTGATCTATGGCCAGACTTCTTGGGCCAGTATTCTACAGCGGAGCCTTTGAACACTGCAAGCTTAGATGAAAAGCCAGAGTGTGGAAAAACACAGTTCTGCATCATTCAAGATCCTGGAAAAAAAACAGTTGAGAGTCACAAATTAGGGAGCTGAAAGAGAGTAATGCAGTGAAGCAAGGAATTTGGATGTGTGATGCATTAAACCCTCACCAACGCTAGGTACAAATGAGCAGGCAAAGAAACAGACACTGGGCCTAGAAACAGAACTTTGGGGGAAGAATCAGCCAAATGTCTTTACACATCGGATGAAATAACTAGCCAGGTCATAGTGGTGTTTTAGGGATGGGCCAAATATCAGCAGGATAGTCTTCCTCACATTTGTAATATCCTGCTTGTTCTCTTTGTATGTCAGAGAAATGGAGAACCCACTGGTGTGACCTTCTAAAATGCAGAGTGCGAAAGAGAGGGGTGGAGTGCTTCTCCACAGTAGCAAACAGAAGATTCTCAGAAAACTGATCCTGGGTAGAATTTCCCACGGGGACAACTAAGAAACTTGCAGTTTAATTGGGGAAGACTACAAGAAAATGAAAAAGACTGTCTCAGATTATTAAATCTTCCACTAACAGTGTTGAGGCTGAGTAAATCATGAAGTAGTCAATTCCTCTTCTTAAGTTCCCATTTTGGAGATAGGTAAGGAGAAAATACATTTTGTCTTCAAGACCACTGGAATTTAACAGAAAAGAACTGTCTCTATATAAATCATAGTGATGTTCCCTTGAAGTGGGGAGAACTTAGCATTATATTCAATGAAATATAAATCTCTACAACATTCTCATTACTGGAAAATTCTTCCAAACTCTGATCCACTGCCAAACGCATTTTCCCTAGAGGGGCTCACAGTGTCATCAGCAGATGATGAAATCCCTTTTCTTCACACACCCTTTGCCTATCTGAACCATGTCTCTCACATGCCTGTGATGTCGCAGATCTTATCTTCATGGTGGAAACACTACTGATAGCTTTTATCCCACCTTGACAGAACTTGTTTTTTGTTTGTTAGTCATTCTGGGCATCACTCTGTACTTTCTGTGGTTCACTGACAGTCTTAGAGAACAGTGCTCACAGGAGAACACCCACAGAAGAGCAATAAACATTAACCTCTATTCAGGATTTCTTATTCTCTAAGTCCATTCCAAGAAAGTCACGCATTTTAGTCCATGTCATTTTCAATGCACTGTACTAAAGGAGTGCCAACAGCTATCACTGTTTTATAAAGCATAGGTTTAGTAACCTACTTAGGGTGACTCAGTTTAAACCTGAACAACACTCCCTCTGACGTATGTATTCTCATGTTCTAGCAACATCAAAAGTTTCATTCAAAGCATATGTAACTTTGAGAAATATTTTCCTGTCATGTCATGGAAATTCGCATGATATGAGACAACTTTTAAACACCAAGATATCATATTGTGCTAATATTAACACCCAAAACTGATCAGTGGGAAATATAATTTTTACATTGCTGATGAATTTGTGTACATCTTTCTCTAGTCACTTTGCCATTACATTACAGCAGCAGTATCTTAGAAACATACTTGTTGAGAATATAGTCTATGAATTTATTACACATATAACTGTAAGATATATAAACTCTAAGTAAAATGTAAAAAGAAATATGAAAATTTAGCAACTAGGGGTCAACTAAATAAAATTTTAAGGAATCCTGCAAAGGAATACAAAGCAATCATGAAAATTTCTGGCATACAGTGGTTAATAGAACACAGATACAATTATTCCTTTTCATCGAACATTCTTTAAAATATAAAGGAATGGGAGATGGAAAAATTATCACACAGATGAGCTAATTAAAGTACTTTATACAGCAAGCTCCCTGAAAACCCACAGAAAGTTGATAAGACCTGGGAACATACCTACTGCAGAAGGTGGGCATAGCTGAACTAACTGGCTCGTATCCGTGGCTGCAGTCCACAATAGGGATGCCTATGATGTGCCACATGGTATTACACTCTGATGTTTAGCAGCATCAGAAATAAAGGGGCGATCAGTCTTTGTCTTATCTCACCATAGGGTGTCCTCGTGAGCCACACCTGGGCAGAGCTTCCAAGCTTCTCGACTCCAGCCCTGTTAGAAAAAAGACTATAGAGGCATAAAGCATATTATTTGTGTCTTTGCTCCAGTGAGATTTTCCCTGTAAATTAAATTTAAAAATAAAGTCCAGAGGCTTTCCTTTTCTGCAATATATGAAGCAAAGCAAACCGTCAGCCTGGGGCATAATTTTTTTTATGTGTAATGATAACAGGTCTATTGAAGAATATATATTTAAAAGGCAAACTTCAAAAATGAATCTGTCTCCAATCTTACCACTGCTAATAGATACAATATTTACTATATATTTTGTTCATTTATCACTAGGGTTTCCCATGGTAATGCATGCTTTTTTTTAACAATAATTCAGTCATATTTAGATGCTTTGTTATATCCTTATATACTTACTAAAGCAGCATGAGTATCCTCACTTTCTACTGTATGTTCTAGAGCAGGACATTTGCAACAGATGCAAATCTGCTGTGAAGGAAGAAAAGCTGAGGTCAATGAGTGACCAAGGTGAGAAGGCAAGATTCTTTTGTTGCTTTTGGTTGCATGCAGATATTGCAATTGCATTAAAAAAATCAGTGGAGGATAAAGGAGTGAAATGACCAAGAAGAGATTGACCCAATGTCATAAGACCTTTCACTGGGTTCTCTACAATAATTGGTCTAATTTCAACACCATGAAGTAAAGACAAAGAAATGTGAAGCATGTCCATTGGAGTCATTCAGGTCTTATTGAGGCAGCCATGTTGATGAGACTTCATGTGTGTACTCTTTGAAGTTTCTACGAGACAATCTCATAGCAAACATATTGTTTTCTGGCTTTTTCGAGCATTCCTCTTCCACAATGATGTCTGAGCCACAGGTGTTAGGATTGTGTTGTGGATGGATGCATCATGTGTAAGTTGCATTATTGTAGCACCAGGGTGTGATAGACTTGGGAGCCAGGATAATAGACAGACTCCTCAGCACAATCCTCCTTGGAGTGAAACATACCTTGGCAAGCATCCAGGCTCTGCTACTTGCTACTTCAATGACACTGAGAATATGGTGTTAATTTCCCTATAATTATTTTTTTCCATCTTGAAAAAAAACAGGTATTTTGATAACATCTGCTTTTGAAGATATTTTGAGACTTGACTAAGACAATATGAAACTGAACTAACATAATATCCTACTGCACATGAACATTAACTGTAATTAAACTTACAATCATTTGACTGTTCACTGTCATTATGTTACAAGTTTTTCCTTTTCTTTTAATTTACATTTTGAGAAGTCTATACGTGAGGGAGTCTATGGGGAGGATTTGAAGTTTCTCTTATGTCACATTTATACGATATAAGGACTGGATACCCTATCAAGCTCATCTCTAGAGAAAACTGATGCCCCCTCTCTCAGCACCTACATGTGCTCATAGTTCTTTATGTAGGAGTGAGAGTCTTGTGAAAAAGCACATCAACTGTAGTGGTTATTATACAGGTCCTTTTAGGCAGCCATATAGTTGAGATTTCATGGGCACAGCTTCCTGTTATATCTAGAACACACACCTAGGAGAAGATATACTGGTCTTCTGGTACTTCCTATCTTCCAACTGCCCCCCCCCGCTTCATGACTTTCCCTGTGCCTTAGGTGTAGGGCACGCATGGTAGGTGTATCAATTGCACCTGAGCACTCCCATAATCACCAATTCTCTACATTCGGACCATTTGTGGATCTCTGTAATTGTCTCCATCTATTTCTAAAGGAAGCGTCTTTGAAGGGGTAGAGCTGCACCATCTGTGGTTAAGGATAAACTTTTAGAAATCACATTGCTTTCAAAATTGGGAGTAGTAAGTTTTCTTTTCTAGGATATGAACTTTCCAAGCATGGGTAATTGTCTATGTTTACAGCATCAGACACAAATTCTCTCCAATGGAGTGTGTCTCACATCCAATCAGATAACCCTTGGAGATCTCTTGCTATGTTGGTCATTGTTGTGGTTTGTAGGCTTTACATCTGGGTAGGACTATTGATTGCTTTTCTCACTTGGCGACTTGCATCGCACCTTTGGATACTGTGAGGGTTAGCCTTCTGGGAGGGTGGTTTCCAGGTCAGTTCCAGCTTGATTCCTCTAAGTCCTATATCTGAAACATGTGGTGTTTTCAACAATAGGGTTTTAAATTCAAACTCTGAGAATCAACCAAAGGCAATGCCAATAGCCTTTATCATTTTGGTAGTCTCTTAGACTCTCCTGGACAACAAGTATAAAGGACATTTCCTATGCCTGGCACTGAGTTTTTTGTTATATATTTGCTGGCTTTGGTAGAGAACATTATCAAACCATGAGGCATAAATATATTTAAACAATAAATATATGTATCCATATATTATATATGTATTTTAAATAAGATTAATGAATCACATTTCCTCACTGATTTTTCAAACATCCTTAGTATTATTTATCTACTCTCTCTCTCTCACTTCTTCATTTAAAGTCATCTCTCCTATGTTTTTTTTTTCTATGCAAGGGAGGTCACGGCATCTGATCTCTTACTTAATGCAGAAAACTCTCATGCACAGAATAAAATCTCACCTTCTTCCAACTGAGACACTCTAAATGAGATAAATCAAGAAGCCAATGCAGAAGAATAATGTGTGTGTGTGTGTGTGTGTGTGTGTGTGTGTGTGCATGTCAAAGGAAGAAATGGTTGGTTGAAATGGTCTGACTGCCCCTTTTGGCTTAAGCATACACAACAGAAACCTTTCGTATTTTGTTCTTTCTCACCAACATTTTTTTTAATTTCCTTGAGCGCACTATCATAACCCATTTATTCTATTCTTATGACACACTGGAGCTGTCACTTAAAAGAAGGCGATGAATGATTTATGCTTTTAGATTGAATGAGATGCCTTCCCAAGTTCCCCATAATGCACTGCTGTTCTCACATGGTGACTTGTTACCACAGGCCAGGCTGCTTTGATTTTGAGTTAAAATTGTTTTATTTGCTTTCTTGTCATTACAGGTATGTATTTTCTTCTATAATACCAACTAGACAAGGATAATTGATAAATTGTGCCTTTTGTCCTGCTCTATCAATACTGTGCATGCCCAAATCCTGATTCACAGGTATAAATACAAGTAATACATGAGAAACTACAATTTGCCCAGAGGCAGGAGAAGCACCTCCTCTTCCACTATTTTGCATCCACTGAAATAATCAAGACATGCAGGTGGTCCATATAGATAATTCATAAATGCAAACATGAAAAGTTCTGTCCAGAAAATGTAGAATTATAGGACATGAAGAGATCTTGTGACAGTGGAAGGAGAAAGTTAGGAAAGACTTTGCAGAAGTAGAAAGAAACAAGTTGAAGTCTGGAGGGTAACGTGCAAGGAGAAAGTAGTAGTTGCAGTCTGCTTGAAGTGGAGGAAGTAAATGCACACACACTTCTTAGAATCAAGTAGAAAGCCCGTGAAGCTGGAGTGGTCAGTGATGGGATTACAGAGACCTGGCAGGTCAGAGAAGCAGGCAAGGAGGCTTCGACTGCTTTCTGCTTGCAGACAGTTTTGGTCCATGATACATTCTTTTCCACATCTGTCAGTCGTTCACTAAACTGTTGGGAAGTGGAAGATAGGATGTAATGCAAAGGCTCATAGGGGTCCCATCAGCTCCACTTAAACAATGCACTGCAGTTTTCTACCGTGTTATAACAGATATAGATCAGTCTGGATTGGAGTCCACACTCACAATGTCGCACTGTTATCTTCAGAGACAGGATATAAGAAGCATACACTTGAGTGGGTTTTGTATACATATAGGCCCATCACCTGCAAAATGGGGCCAACGACAGCAGCCTATCAGCCTCAGCAAAGTTCCACAGCATCAAGCTGCAGCATAGGGATAAACACATTAAAACCTGCACTTCTGAGATAGCGTGCTTTTAATCTTTTTATGTTTCCCTCACTTACACAGCAGCTGAGAGAAGCGCTTTCCTAGAAATCCAGCATTCTGTTCATGGCCATGAATGAATCCTCGACTCATTTTCAAGACATAAATCATCTCTCTTTACCTCTTTCTATGTGTCATCATGATGCTAATGGACGAAAGGTCACCAATTTCCTGGCTGTTTATAGACAGCATGATTAATTTTTTTCAAATGGTCAGAAAATGTCAAGCCCATCAGTAGTGTTACTCACTTCATTAGCTAATGTAGCATAATTTGATGTTTGGTGATCAAATAAAATGGAACATTGAAGAATGCCTTGGAATAAGACCAAGAATATTTTTCAAATTACCTCCATCACATGAGGTGATTATCTTTTCTCAGAAAATAGCCTCATATGACTCTCTGTCAAATAACTGTATATATAATTTTACAAATAGCCCCGAGCTATGCTCAAAAAATCTTAATGTCATTATATAATCATTCTAACAGAAAATATTTATTAAACATTTAATATGTGCAGTGCTTTGAAATGAGCGTTTTGAATCAATGGCCTCATGGAATATTTTGGTCATTCTCAGGAGAAGGGACTACAAATAAGGAAGTGGATGTTTTACACCATGAGGACTGTCACCTTACCATGCCTATGAGCACCCACTGATGGAGGTTTGAGGGTAAAATATGGAAATTCACCTTCCCTTCCTTGAATGGCTTGAAATGAAGGGAAAGGGCCTTCAAAGATCTAAGTGGCAATAAAAGAGCATGCTATAACATTCAAACTTGTAACTGATGGTGTGCTTGGCTATATGAAGCTGGACAAAGCATGTCCTAGCATTCTCTTTTCATACGAATTTACCAGAGAGCTGAAGACTAAGTAAAAAGATGGGATTGCCTTAAGTCATTCCCTATCAGAGCCCTCTATGATCTAGTGCTATTTCTTACATTCTATTTTCTGAGATGCTGTTTCTCTTGTCTTGTTCCCATTCTAGCATTTGACAGTTCTAGTGCACACTGGATAATCAAGAAAAGCAATGTTCAATATTTCAATATGTTGAGCATAATATATGAGGGTAGTCATAATTTTTAAATTAAAACACAATTCTCATAATTTTATTTATACATATTTATTTAATTTGCTCATACAATATATTGCATTTCTATTCTGAGAGATGTATTGTTCATCTCTGTGAACTGTTCCTACAGAAATTAATACAAAAAAGGCACAAAGAAAGGTGTACCGTCTGCAATGTTCCTGAAATAGAGATTGGCTACTTGACACTCTTAATTAGAACACATGCTTGGCATAAATGATAGCAATAAAAGTGACAGAACTGATCAAGAGTCAAAAGGAAATGCACTGCAGGTAAGAAGTCTTCAGCTTAGTATGACACAACTCAGAACAACTCAAGAAAAGTCAAATATCCTTTACCACTTTTACATATGATATCCAAAATATCCTCACAGGGAAAAGTCACTCTAATACCGTAATTCCCAGGAGAAAACATCACCAAATATAAAACAGTAATGGTGTTAGAGAATAGCATCATTTTAATGGTTCATTTAATAGGTTAGGAGAATACTCCAGCAACGTTTGTTCCATTTTTTTAATAATTATTTTCTCTTCCTACTGATAAAATACTAAGCCTTAAGCTGTTGAAGAATAATTTTGTCTTATTTTTATAACTCAGCATTATTTATAGTCCAATAAATCTAATACCCTAAAGCTGATAGTAAACTGATTCTTCTAAGCACCACAGAGATTTCTGTTTTTATTTCCCTGTTCTGTGGGCAGAGGAAGTATATTTGTAGTGCCCAGACACAGCAAATATCACTAGATGAGACAAACAACTGGGTGGCCATGAGTGGATGAGGTTACGAGGACTATATTAAGCCTTAGGAAATCAATAGACACAAATAAGCATGCTTGTTATTAGACCTAAATAGTCCAGCATTAAAAAGAAAAACAGGAGTGCCAACAAACAGACAAAAGTAACGAAAGGAGGCAACCTGTGTGGAGATGTAATAGCCTGAGAAGTATGCTCCAGCCAAGTCTGACACTCAGCAAGGGCAAATATGAAGATCTTAGATAAAGCACACTAGCCAGTGTTCTTGTCTAAGTAGAAACATAACTACTTCCTTTTTGAAAACACATTTAGTAATACATTAAATAAAGGCCATTATCACTAAAATGTCTGTAGATTGAAATGTCAAATGACTGTTCCAGGAAGTAGTTTCTGCATGGTTAACAGTAAATCAGTCCACTTTGGATAGGATTGCAGCTAGTGAACTGGATGGGTATTCATGGGTGACTTTTTCTCTAGGCTTAGGTTTGTTTGTTTGTCTTTACCTTATAATGGGGAGAGTCAAAGAGCATCTTTGTTAGATGACAAAGCTGTTTCTTCTTTTTGTCCCTCATGGTGCCTTTACTCTGGAATTGAGCCCTGCAAGATTAGCAGGCTGCATTACTTCTGACTTTCAGAAGGATATGGCTAAGTGGGGTACCAATGAAAGAAAGTGATAACCTTTGAGATAAATGTGTTCCTTCCTCTTGCCCAATGACCACCAAATCCCTATGCTTTGCTTGTAATTCTCCTTCCAGCCAAAGTGCCAATGAAATGGACTTCCTTCATAGCTCTGGCTGTTCATTCTAGATTTGGTAGCAACCCTTTTCATTCCTGATGGATCTAAAGATGGTAGCAATTAATTTGAATTTGTTCTCACAAGCTACAATGCTTCACCATCTCTGCTAACTAATTCATACCTTTGTCCAAAACTCTTAAATAGCCCTATATGAATGCTATATTTTCTTCCTACTCAGATCAAATGAGGTACAACAGGAAGGGCTTGAGGAAAGAGTTTCAGATGGAATTCTGAGGCTATGTCCCTTATATATTTTCAAAGAGCACAGATATTGTCCTTGTAGGGAGTAAATGGATCACTAGTATTCCAGGAGATAGAGTATAATTATTTTTATCAGAGCTATCACTGCAGGTGAGCTAGAATGAAGAACAAACAGAAAGCAAGAACTTAAGTGATGAAGTAGTTAAGATACATGGTAACAATACTAATTAAAATGTCTGGAGGAGGTAATTAATACTTCTGATATCTTTGAAGATGTTCTTAGATATAAGAGGAGGGTCTGCTTGTTTGTCCTGGCTGCCCAGAAATGAAATAACCACACAGAAACTGTGTTAATTAAGATACTGATTGGCCCATTAGCTCTAACTTCTTATTGGCTAACTCTTACTCTTAATTAACCCATTCCTTTTCATCTGTATATGGCCACGTGGCTGTGGCTTACCGGCAAGATTCTAACCAGTGTCTGTCTCAGGCAGAGGATCCATGGCTTCTCTCTGACTCTGCTTTCTTCCTCCCAGAATTCAGTTCCGTCTTCTCTGCCTACCTAAGTTCTTCCCTATGAACAGGCCAAGGCAGTTTCTTTATTCATTAACTAACAAAAGCAACACATAATCAAAAGGACCTCCCACACCACTTAGAGGTAGACTTTCTTAGGAAAGGGGCAGTTTAAGACTTTTGACTTCCCAGGTCAGCATTAATGATAACTTTTTGGTGTCCCCTTTTCTCTTCATAGTCACAGGGCTGATATGTCTGTGATAGAAATCACAGCCTGGTTAAAAAACAATCTCTACATATAGGACATCATTTTTGTAGTCTGCCCTCCTGTATCAGGGATGATCTCTAAATAAGGGTAGAAGAACTGTAGGAGATAAAGTTTGGAGAGGATCGAAGAGAGAGAGTAACTTGTAGATGTTGCAGAAATGACATACTCAACACATAGCAGCAGTGGTTCCTTACGACAGACATATACAAGACCAAGCTGGTCAACATTACAGCATGGAGGTTGGAGAGAGTCATAAGTGCTCACATATGGACATTTAATGGCTTCTAGAGGGGCTTCTAGAGAGAGTCAGATTCCTTTCAACCTGTGTCCCTATAGCTCTACCATATATGAATGGATAGGCTCACATCCATAAATAAACAATCAGCATAAATTGGACTAGGTAGATTATTAAAAAAAATGAAGACACAAATTTTGGAGGGAGTAGGGGTGACTCTGGAAAGAATTAGAAAAAGGAATATGGTATAATGTGATTAATATATATTGTATACATGTGTGAAAGTCTCAGAGAAATAAGAAAAATAATTCAGAGGCACCAGTCTATTTTTATTTTATACCAATGGAAAGCAAAATTATAATCCAGGAGAAAGTTAAGATTATATTACAGCAGAGCACAGATGAGGCTAAAAAATTCTGCATCCCTAATGTTCCCCTAACAGAGGCAGCCATTCTGAACACAAAACCAATAGAAGTTAAATCCTAGTACAGCTCAGGCAGAGAGTTACAGGGTCTGGTTTTTAAGAAAATTGTCCATTGACTTTAGAACATTACTGATTTCTATTGGAGAAAGGAGTTAGAAGAGCATGCATGAAAGCAGACACTAATAGTGTTGGGTTATAAAAATAAAATATAAAACTGTACAGGGCCAAATAAATTGATTTATGTATATTTACTTTACTGGGAAGAAAATCAATAGTCTGTTTGTTTGGCTAGTTAAACTCAGATTCAGTAATGACCTAAAGCCAGTTGGTTGGCTTTGTAGAAATATGAGAACATCCCTGGAATGGGCCCACATTTAAAGTCTGCCAGGTTATACTTGAACTGGCACAATCACAGGAGGCAATAAAGGACTTTTCTTTTACCAAAACCATAAAAGGTACCTAAGAGATGCCCTAGCATCCTTTGACATGTGTTGCCTGTCCTGCTGTACTAGTCATGACTGCAGACATTATTTTCCTATCTTCCATGCTAAAATGGGATCCTGAAATACTAAGTCTATCATTCTGAGAATAATGGCTTCATATCACCCCACAAGGCGAACAGATTTGTTCAGCTAAGGTGCAGGTGTAAGATACACTGGTAATGGGTGGCAAGACAGAATATTACAATTGCAAATCTAGACACCATAGCCAGTTATAGAACTGGAGATGACAGTATCTATGTTTGCACATAAATAGATTTTCTTCCTTCTGCCTCATAAAAAGAGCAGTGGAAGCCACTGTCATCTGAAGGACACACTTCTGGTAGAATGGCCGTCTACTCTGTTTTGATGACTGCTTCATCTTTGGACCCCAAAGATGCAATGATGGCAATGTTTCTTATGTCTTTCTTCATCATCCCTATTTGAGTTTTCTTAATATCATTTACACCTTTGCAAAATGTGTCTTTTACAAACTCTTCATTTGTACCTTTTTGGGGTGATGTTTCTTTCTGGAACCTTGACAATTATACTTGCTCCTTGTGTTATTATGGAGACAAATCATTAGTAAGGACTAAGTGTGGCACAAATAATAAAAACCTGGAGACAGATATTGGTGTTCGACCTGAAAACCAGAAAAGCAAAGTAGCCAAGCCACTAGAGAAGCCTTACCTCTCCCAAGGTTGGATGACCACAGACTGAGCAGACAGAGCCTCTCTCTCCTCCCATTTTATATAGTCTCTAGTGCTAGAAATAAAGGCATATGACCCCTAGTACTGGGATTAAAGGTGTGAACCCCACCACCTAAATTTGTTTCTGCATTGATCTTGTGTAGCCCAGGGTAGCCTTGAACTCACAGAGATCCATCTGCCTCTGTCTCCCAAATCCTGGGATTAAATGTGTGTGCCATCACTGCCTGACCTCTAGTGGCTTAGTTTTGCCCTTCTGATCTTTAGGTAAGTTTAACATGAATAAAATATCACTATAACTAAGTCCTCAGAATGTGTCTGGTACCAGTGGGTACTGATATTAGAGATGCTTGGTTATTGTTTATCATTTTAAAAGTCAGTAGAACATCTTATGAAGCGATTTTACAGCAACACAGGATTAGTGAAGCATCCAGCAAGAAGGAACCCCTAATAAATACATAGTTGTTAATATAATAGTAATTTCTTATTTTTTATAAAGAATCTTTTCATAGTCATTGACATATTTGGCCTCTTTCTCACAAAGCCTTGACTTTATTTCATTTTATCTTTACCTTTTGTAAATGTCAATTTTCTCAGTCTAGATAATCTAAATAATTGGCTTTACAGAGTTCTAGCGTTTCAGTTTTGCCTGTCTCATTTGGGCTTCCCTTCACAAGGAAAGTTACTTGCCCCTTGATAAAAGCTACTTGTCCCTGAATAACTGTGATTTACAAAGACAGGTGAGCCTCCTGACTTTCAAACAGCATGCTTAATATTAAAAATTCACAAACAGAGTTAAGCCTTGTATCATAAAACATCATACTAGCAACAATAATTACACAAAATTTCTTGGGCTTTCCTAGGTGATCATCTAGGTGATCCATAATCTGGACCAATATAGAAAATTAATCACAGCACTAGTGTTAGTACAAAGTTCTAACAGTTGACTAGGAAAAGGAGTTTTAATATATCTTCAAAGGATCTGGACTGGTCTATGACTACCATTTATAAAGACATGGTTGGTCTCTTTCTAATATTAGGTACAGGGACTACCCACAAAGAACTATCCGTAAATAGACCAGGACTTGCTTACTATCTGATTTAGTTATTAGTATCAAGCAGAAAATCTAGAGAGAGGAGACACCATTTCAGATAGATTACAAGGAGCTCCTATATTTGAGAACCATCAATATTTACATACGATGGCATATGTAGTCGATGACTCATTAATAATCTAGAACCCACCAATGTCTCCCCCTTTGAATCCAATCTGGAAAATTCCTTTGCTACTACTATAAAGCAATTAGATACCTGTTTCTTGGTTTCTTGATGGACAAGATAGCTTGTCAGCCTCTGTTTGGAACTGGGGAAGGTGCTTTCTTTCTTTACTGCCTTGCATTTTCCTAGAATACATTGCTCAGCCTACTGTTGCATCCATCTCCCTACACATCTCAATGGAATTCAGAGAAGTTGGCCTGCTTCTGAGAGACTGTGGTTTTCCAGCATGTTCTCTGAGGATAAGGTCTGAAAGTCATTTGGAATGCCTCTAAAAGCATGTGCCCTGTTGAACGATTTGTCATAATTCTCAAATGTAATGGGAATAAAATGAAATGGCTTCTTGCCTACAAGGGAAATACAGAACACACAAACAAAATGTTCAGAGTCCCAGCATTAGCTATCCTTTCAAGATTACAAACCCACATTGTATAGGACAATTTCTCCCAGCTGCTGAAAAAAGCAAGAAATCTTAAAATCTGAGGTGCCTGTTCTAAAAGTTGCCTGAAAGTACAGTAGTGACTACTAGGTGTGGGGAAGTGTGCAGAGAGCCAAGGATCTGGGACAAAAGTGGAAGAAATGTGGCTGGATATGTATGGACAAAACAAACTGAATCCCCTTACTGTATGTTGATTTACAATCAATAAGAACTCAAAGCATTTTAAGAAGTGTTTTATGCAGATAGAACAGTAACTGAACTTTGTATACCAAAACAGTTTCTTTTTAAACCTTTGGCTTAATTACAACTAGAAATCATGAAGGAGGAGAAAAGGTGATTTGTACGTAAAGAAACTTGGGTTCTTTTTATTATTATGCTGTCTATCAAGATTGCCCAGATAAGGGTTTCACAAAGGGTGGGTGTTCAGTGTGTGTAGATTTTGGAAGACAGTCTTCCAAATAGTCTACTGTCTCCAAAAATATTGACCTTTGAAGCTATCCTTAGCTTTTTCTTGGGAAAGCACAGGTTCTTCGGACATTTTCTTATTTTGCTTTTAGCCCAGAGGGAAGCAAACAGCAGATAGCAAAGGCCAATCATTGTTGTTCATAATTTGTTTTAAAACAACCAGGCTCCCTGCATTCTCCCTAGAATTTTATCCAGAGGCACTTTGATTGTCTATTATTATCTATCCAGAAGGGGGTGGAACCTTAGGGAAATAAATATATGTTATTGATGCTTCCAATTGCAGCCCCTCTCCCATTCTCTTTCTAGTGCTCTCTTCTTTTCCTCCCCAAATCCACAACCTGGTGATTAATTTATTTTCCTTCTCTTTTCCTCTTCTTGTAGCAAAATATTTCTTCTTGTGATGTCATAGTTTAATTATTCTGTCAAAGAAAAGCTTATCTAATCGTTATTTCCTCCTTTCTCATAATTGGATAATTATATATTTAGCAGCTTCATTAGTTAATTGTGCATGTGGAAAAAAAAACATTTTATTTCGTTGTTTGCAACGGGGATTAATGTTTTACTTTAAAGAATTTGTGAGTAGATTACTTCCCAGCTTCTATAACCTATCAATAGCACCTGGGCTAAAAGATGACTCTGGCTTCTATTTGTAATGAAGGAATTCATTTATGTGCAGATTTGAGAAATCTAAGAAAAACAACTAGAGTATATCTCTTAAAACTAAAACAGAGAGGTGTGCTTTCATAAGAAAAGCTTATCTAATCGCTATTTCCTCCTCATAATTCGATAATTATATATTTAGCAGCTTCATTAGTTAATTGTGCATGTGGAAAAAAAAACTCCTTTAACATCTAAAGACAACACAGGGCATGGGGCACTGTGTTTATTTAACTGATTGTCCAAAGTAGCCACAGCCTTTGTGGAAATGTTAGGAAGTATAAAGACCTTGGGGCTTTCCCAGTGACAGCCAGAGAGCTCACTTGGGTGAGATGAAAAGGTCCCTTGTTAAAAGATCATGAATGGACCCAGCAGTTAATTCGCTGTTTATTTTTCCTTCTACCATGGGTAAAACCTGTTATTGAAAAAATTTAATTTAAAAGAGATCCCTCTGATACTAGTCCTTGATGTTAAAGAGAAAGAGAGAGACAAAGAGAGAGAGAGAGAGAGAGAGAGAGAGAGAGAGAGAGAATTTCAATAGATAATGGGCTTGAAAGGAATCAGTTGTTCCTTTGTCCCACCTGTGGTCAGTGTTTTTAAATGTGCTTTCATATATGAATATGCAGGAGGAAGCTTCTGCAGTAGTAGATTTCCATGTGGCCTCTCTAAAGGCCTTTAGTAGTAGTTGGCCCCCCTGTATTACCTCCTTTACCCTGCCCTCCATACTCCTTCTCATTTAATACTTGTACTCTCTTTCCTTTATATCCCTTTATATCACTTCACTCTATTTCCCCTTCAGGGGAACAGCACTTGCACAGCCTGCACAAAGCTCTGTAATGACCACCCAGTAAATTCATTAGCCAATATTTTCAACTTCCTACTGGGGACATCTTCTCTGGACAGCCCTCTTTAGGATAGCCTGGAAGACTGAAAAATACTTTCTGCTTTTCAACTGGTCTCAGGCAATAAAAGATGTTCCACTCAACCACAGCGGAGATGAGCTAAACATAGAGGGAGCTTGACAAAATGTATTTCTCTTATTTAAAACTAGACAGTATGGCATTCTGGTGTAGCATTACTGCTTTCACAGTTCCTTTACGTCTGTTAAAACATGCCCTCTCTCTGTTCTACATTCTACTCAAAGGCAATGAAGAAGAATGGATCAATTTCAGAATCTCCAAATACAATAAAGGAAACTCACTTTTCCCTAAAGCAAAGTCAGGATAATAATATTTTTAATACCTTACAAAGTTTATTTCTGTTGCTGTGATAAAATATCCTGTCAAGAATCAACTTAAGGAAGGGTAGGTTTGTTTAACTTTATAACTTCAGGTTAAAGTCCATTATCTTGAGAAATTCAGGGCAGAAACTTAAACCAACTAGTTATATCCACAGTCAAGAGCAAAGAGAGGATGAAGGTGTAGATCCCTGCTTCTTTGCTTGCTTCAGCTGATTCCTTCACTCTAAAACAGCTCAGGGCCCAGCCTGGGAAATGGTGTTCCCCACAGTGGGCCGGACCAGTGAACAATTAAGACAATCCCCTTTAGCCATAACCACAGACCAAGGTGATCTACATAATTCTTCAACTGAGATTATCTTCATGGATTGCTGTGGGACAATGGTCTGTTACTTGTATTTTAAATAAACACTGATTGGACATAGCCAGGCAGGCAGTAGAGGTGGAGCAACCAGGCAGGCAGTAGAGAACAGTGCCTTGAGAACAAGAGAATTCTGAGAAGAGAAAGAATCAGTTTGCAGTCGTCACCCAGACACAGAGTAAGATATCAAGATGTGACTGCCTTGGCAAAAAAAGTACCAAGCCATGTGGCTAACAAAGTCAAGAATTATGGGCTAATGTAAGTTATAAGAGTTAATAAGAAGCCTGAGCTACTAGACATGCCGGTTTATAATTAATGTAGACCTCTGTGTGTTTACTTGGGACTAAATGGATGTGGGACCTGGTAGGAGAGAAACCTCAGTCAACAATGGATGATTCTAAATTATGTCAATATGACATTTAAAACTATTTAACCAAAAACACTAGTCACATAGTTCCCCTGACTGACAAATTTGTCTTAGCATTCTCAGTTCTTAGTAGGGAAGTCTGTGGTATGATGTGTTGGCCATCATTTTAGCTGGCATATTGATGTAAGACCATGATGGGGATACCCACAGAAACTGCTGACGGGAGCTAGTGGGAGTCACTGACCCCTGACTGACAGCCAGGGAACCTGCATAGGCCCAAAGTAGGCCCTCTGAATGTGGGTGACAGTTGTGTGCCTGGGACATTCTGTACAGCCACTGACAGTAGAACCAGGATTTATTCCTAGCTCTTAAACTGGCTTGTTTTGGAGCCCATTCCCTATGGATGGATACCTTGTTCAGCCTACACATAGGGGGGAAGGGCCCTTGGTCCTGCTTCAAAGTGATATGCCAGACTTTGTGGACTCACCATAGGAAGCCTTATTCTCTCTGAGGAGTGGATGAGGGTTAGAGGGAGAAGGGGAGGGGAGTGGGAGAAGGGGAGGGAGAGGGAACTGGGATTGGTATGTAAAATGAGAAAAGATTGTTTTAAAATTTTTTTAAAAGAAATAAAGGGGTCATGGAGAAATGGGAAGCAAGGATGAGAGGACTGAGTGGGGTGTGGCAGAAGGAGCAAGGGTGAAATCAGGATAAGCAGTGGAAATTCTGGAACGGAAGACACAGTTAGAACTTAGAAATCAGATAAATATACATTATTCTATTTTTTCCTTCATCTGAAAACTGAGGCTAGTAACAATTTATTTTTGTTTATTAGTTTTCAGTATGAGAAATAATTTGGTTCATTTCCACTGTCATCAGGGGTGACGCTGCCCTCTACTAGTCCCAGTTAGTCCCCAAGTCTGAGAAAAGTTTTGGAGCAGAGAAAATGTTTGAGTTTTCTGGCTATCAAAAAGGAGGATTCCAACACTGATTTATCTAGTAGGGAGTTGAAAACTGTTTAGGACAAAAATAAGCCTCAACAGAACTTCAGGTAAACCAGTGGCTCCATTTGGATCTTGGTAGTTGTCGCCATGACAACCTGGTGGAAACATACCTCCCTGTTAGCTTCCCTGGCAGAACCAGTCCTTACTCCAGACTGGTGGCTTCTCTTACGTTTTCACACCATCCTATTCCCTCTGTATTTTCCTCTCCTTAAATTAAAATCTCCTGTCATTTGCTTAGCTGAAGGAGTTGAGTTTACTTGCTGGTTGTTTGATAGGAATGTATTAATTGATTAGGTTTCTGTCTTAACTGTCAAGTAGTCACACGTTACTCTAAAAATCAAAAAGTACGTGATAATACTGGTGCTATAGTAGACTGGCAGGAGGAAGAAATTCACATGTTAGCATTTGAGAACTTTTTTCTGTATTGTGTTATAAGAAAAAAGTATGTGGTAGGCGCTTATTCAAAGAGAACTATTCTTATTCATTAGACCAGGGTGGATCCACTATTCAATGAACTGATAATGAAATAAGGAGATATTCAAGTGAAAAAAATAGATACTTATTATGGTATCACCTGCAAAGACTGATGGATCATTTCCCAAAGACGAGGTTCCATTGCCAAGAATTATGACAGCACACCTGCCAAAGTGGTATGAAAAATTCATTAAGCCCATAACCTCAGCCTCTGGGAACCCAGGACAGCCCTTACCAGCAGGTTCACAATGACTTATAAGAACAAAAAAATAATGTCATGAGCAAGTGTCTTAGGGATTCTACTGATGTGATAAATACCATGACCAAAAGCAACTTGGGGAGGAGAGGGTTTATTTCAGCTTACACTCAGGTCACGCTCTACTAATGAGGGAAGTCAAGGCAGGAAGCTGGAGGCAGAGACGATGGAGGAACACTGAGTACTAGCTTGGTCTCCATGATTTGCTTTGCCTATTTTCTTCCCAAAGTCAAGACCACCTCACCAGGGGTGGCACCACCCTCAATGTGCTGGGCCTTTGCATACCAACCATAAATCATGAAAATGCCCTACAGGCTAACCTGATGGAGGCTTATTTTTTATTTTTTCTCAATTGTAGCTTCTCTTCAGGATGAATCTACCTGTGTGGAGCTGACCAACAAGTAAACATACCAAGCAGGGGAAAATGTCAGAAGGTATCACTACCCATAATGCCTCTTGGTTGAATTCCTTAGCAACAGCCATGTTGGACTAAACTCAAGAAGAGCTCAGAGTGCGCAGTGTGGGCGATGACTGCCGTGAGAACTCAGAATTCACAGTAAAGTGGGGTTGTCTAAGGAGTCACTGTAGTCAGTGATGTGGTTCCACCATCATAATGTGAGTTAAGGCCCACACCAAGTGATATGGAAAACTTGTGACAATACTGATTTCCAACTGAAGGTATCCACAGTCATCCAACTAGGAACAGAAAGATGCACAAATGGCTATTATAGACTTATCATACAAAACAGGTTTCAATATGAAACTGGTGTTTGAGGAGATGATGTAGGAGATTAATCAATCCTGCCAAATTTCTTTATCCACCTGAAGAAAGGGCTGTGAACAACTGCCAAGGAGATCTGGTTGAGCTTATATCCATGCTTTTGGGGCAAAACCCATCCATTGGGCCTAGTGGCCACTCTCCCACCCTGGGGTACCATTACCTAAAAAAGTCCAGTCCAAGGTCAGAGTTGTATCTAAGAATATGCAAAATGAAATTCCAAATCTTTCCCTTGTTTCAATTTACCTTGAAACCCTGATGGAGGCTAAACTTTCTATAATGAAGTAAATACTACCTTCATGGAAATGTCCTTGAGTTTAAAGAAAGATCATATGTTGTCCTTAAAGATATAAATCAGTTGATAGAGTGTTGCCTTAATGTGTACAAAGCCCTAGCTTCAATTCCCAGCAGTGTATAAACCAGGCATGGTGGTGAACTCCTGCAATCCCAGCACTCAATTGGTGGAGACAGGAGGATCAGATGGTCTAGGTCATTTTCAAGTACAGAGTGAGTTCAAGGACTACCTGGGCTACATGAGACCTGTGCCAAAGGGAAGAAAAATAAAATAAGCAAAACATCCATAATTAAGACTTTAATATGTGCTTGTTTGTTTGTCTCTATCTTTTATTAACCCAATGAAGTGGTCTTTTCTTTATAAACATGATCAGCAGAAAAACTGATTGTAATAGTCCTAATATATCCACACTTTCCCAATATTCTTTACATCTAAACTTGTTCACATTGTGGCAAATGAGTTTGTATTTTGTCATCACTATTACAGACCAATATAATAGAATTCCCACACCTGCCTCTTCTCCTGTTGGCGGGAGGTGGCTAGTTCATTTCCTGACTGCCCTGACTTGAAATAATCACACATAAACTATATTATTTGCAACACTGTTTGGTCAATAGCTTAAGCATATTTTTAGCTAGCTCTTATATCCTAAACTAACCCATCTCCATTAATCTGTGTATTGCCAAGAGGCTGTGGCTTACCAGGTAAAGTTACATCTGGAGTCCGGCATCTATCTCCTCTGGGGCTACATGGCTTCTCCCTGACTCTGTCTACTTTCTATATATACATCTTTTCCAGCCTGGCTATGTTCTGTTAAACCATTGGCTGAAAGCAGCTTCTTTATTAACCAATGGTATTCACAGCATACAGAAGGGAATCCCATATCACTGTTCCTGTTTCCCTTGGTGTCAGGCATGGTCGGGTGTATCACATAACTCATGTGGCAAGAGTGGCAGGATTCCTCTCAGATTCCTGGTATTGCTAACCTGCACCCTGAGCATTTAAGGAATGTGCAGGCTAGCAACACCAGCCTTCTCTGATGCCTTACCCACACTAGCCTGCTATTCTGGTTAATCATTCATAAAGCACATGGCCTGTGTTTAGGAAAAGAAATCATGGCACTTTTGTGCTGACTTGCAGAATTTCTGTTGCCCATTATTTTAAGTGATGGCTTTATAACTAAAACTACACCTACCAGGAGCCTAGGGTGGACATTCTCTCAAACCTCCTTGGTGCTGCTGAAGCAGCAGAGTTCTGTACACTGAGGATGAGAGGCAGGCGGCTACTAGACTCCATGTAGCCACCTGCAGGAGACAGACACCTCCACCAGAGCCTACCAGAACCTTGCCGGTAAGCCACAGCTACATGACGATACACAGATTAATAGAAATGGGATAATTTAAGATATAAGAGTTAGCCAGAAATAGGCTAAGCTATTGGTCAAACAATATTGCAAATAATATAGTTTCTATACATATATACAAAATGCTACATACATATACACTATGGGTCAGAGTTGAAAGGAAAGTGAGCAAGCAAAAGAATAAAAAACAAAACAATAACAACAAGATAAAAATCAAAAACTTCAGTCACATAGCCTCAACATCCAGAGTAAAGGAAAAAAGAACAAATGCTAACCCATGAATTTGACAAATGTGTTTCTTAGACTGAAACAAAAGAAAGCCAGCAAGAGACTGAAGTTAAGTTCCTTTGCATCCAATACTTTATAAACAAAAAGACAAAAATCAAGCAAAATAACTGATCATTGAGCTGAGCACTAATTGGTCTCAATCAGTCAGGATTTGCAGAGGGCAATAGAAATCACTTTCTATGGTGTAAGAAAAAGACATTGCTCATTGTTCTCCTCAGAGTCTCCCCTATCTATTGTCACACACTTGCCTCAGCTCAGACAAAGGGGAGTCCATTTTCAGATGGATAATGTATTAACCAAGATTTTTGGTCCTTAGTTGGAATATCAAGTGACTGTATATAAGCAGATCATTATCCACTCCCTGAGGCTCCAGGTCCACTCCAGAATAAAATTACTGCACCTGTGTGACAAATTACCAAACTACCAGCTAGAGCCAATCCACCAGCCTTCCCCAGGGTCAGATCAGCCCATACTATCACAGACATGAAGTATAACCCAGAATCAGTATGCCACTTGTGGCCTCTAGCCCATGCCAATAGCCACAGAACAGGCACAATATTATGAACTCTCAGGCCAGCCTCTGGTCCCAGGGCCAGGCAAGACCTTGTAGTTCCACATTCCATCAGATTCACACTTCAGACCTTCTTACTAAAGGTGGCCTCAGGTTCTCCATGTCCCCATGGATTCCAAAACTGGTCTAACTCCCACAGTCTTGGGAGCACCCCTGAGTCAGACCTTAAGGACCTAGTATCCAGAACACCTATGGGATCACATACCCAGTCTCCCATCAAAAACCAGAGTGACTAAAAACAAGGCACTGTGTAACTCCCTTCACTTTAAATCACACACATAATATGAGGGCACAGAATAGAGAGTCTACATACATTGGAACCACAATAGAACCAGGCACTTATATGCACATTATATATTTAAATTAGTAAAGAGAGAGTCTTTTGGAGGACCCGAACAAACAACCAAAAAGGGCTTCTCATGACTGGTGTTTTAGGCTTTCTTAGATCATTTTTGGCTGTTGGAGGAAATATTGTCAGCTCAGATGGGAAATTTAATTTAAGCTATGTATGTAAATGTATAAACTGACTTATGTGTAGTATAGATTTTTAAGGTAGATAGTGGCACAATTTCTTATGATTTTTAGACAGTCTTAATGTTATTTTACCCCACTTCTTCTTCTATATTTATCTTCCTCTCACATTCCTAATTAAAGACCCCCCAACAATGTTTCCATTTCCTCCAACTGAAAAAGCAAGATACGCCTATAATATCATTCTTTTCTTTTTAATTTTTTCAGATTATAATGACATCATTTTTTTAATTGGTGTGCTCTTCCCTGGGGAGGACTATTTCACTTGTTCTCATCATTCCTTAGTTACCAATAGTTCTTTGTATAGGATTAGAGTCATTCCCCATCCACTTTCATGTCTACTGTTGTCATCCTTGTTCAGCTCACCAGTTGGTTATCCAATACCAACAGTCAGTTCACAAAATATGTGCACACAAGTAACATTATAAGTCTTATCAAGTTGTAGTTCTGTGCTATGTGTTTAGGAATATAGGTAGGTGTGTGTGTGTGTGTGTGTGTGTGTGTGTGTGTGTGTTCAGCATGTTCAAATCAGGTTAAATATAAATATATCCTTTATAAAATGGAAAATGAAACTGGGTTTGCTGGCAATATTTGGTCTCAACCTTGAACACTTCACATTTCTTCCCTCTTCATGGAAAGCCAAGTCAGACAACTCCACAGCTGCAGCTGCTACTGTGAGTTTCTTGATTTTTCTTCCCCAACATTTGCTAGACTGTAGTTCTGTCTTTCTACTGTGGCTCTATTCTCTGTGACTTTCTGTACACACGATCCCTTTATCTTCCTTAGCCTCCAACTCCAGGCGACTTTTATGAATGTCATTGAGATTATCAGATACCAGTGATGTGAGAGGAATGACATCCCATTGATGCTTTCTTGTCTAATATACACATGTACTCTGGGGAAGATTGCTCTCATCAAATTGCTTCTTGAGTGCCTTCAAAGGACAAACAAAAGGAATTGAAACAATTATTCACAAACTCTATGCTTTAAGGGCAACAGCTGCTGATGATAATGAGGTAGGATTTTGTTCTGAACTGTGTCACCATTAATCACATTTCCTAGATAAGTTCTTGAACCTCTACGTTGGCCTCAGTGAAAGAGACAGTGAGCAGAATATTGGAGCTGGTAGTATAGAAGACAGTTAATTCAGTAACTTAACAAATCAATTTAAGTTGCTTCTGGAGTTTAGCCTCTGACTATAGGAGTTAAAAGTGTTCACATGGGGCACTTCATCTTTCTAATCATTGTAAACGTAGAGGATGGCTATTTTTCTAGCCATAATTTGGGGCATTTTCTTTAAGCCATCTCTCTCTCTCTCTCTCTCTCTCTCTCTCTCTCTCTCTCTCTCTCTCTCATGTGTGTGTGTGTGTGTGTGTGTGACCTTATGCAGTAAAGTAAAAGAAATTAGTGAAACAATTTTAGCCTGGGTTAATTTAGCTATTCCATTGAGAGTGTTTGTGGGACCTCAAATTAGTTTTCTTCTACACTTTAGGTGACTACTTTAGGTGACTAAAGAGACACGGTGTCCATCTGTCAGTCAGCATCTGTTGCAGCAAATGGAAGGATACACGTATTGCTTTCTGTGGAACACAGGGTTAGACCCATGTGTTCCACAGAAAGAAAACTTCAACTTGTAGTCACACATCAGCCACTTAAGGATAAAACTTGTTTATTAACAGGAGAAATGATGTGGTAACAAGCTGCCACTGAAACACCTTCCAGGACAGTTTGTTAATGCTCACTAGTGACCTCACCCTGCTGCCAAAAAGATGGAGGTCAAGGATGGGCCTGGGATAATATCTGATAACTATTAAGGAAGCTAGGGTAGAAAGAGAACACAATGGAAGCTATAAAAGTTCCATTTGACTAACATTTTTAATATAAAAATACAAAGAGGGCCCTGAGACAACAGCTATTAGACTTCAATAAAAATTGAGCACCTACTAAGTGTCTGGAATTATTTTAGGGACTTGGGATCAAGCCATTCATTAGCAGCTAACAAGATTTTTATTGCATGCTGCTCATACCATGTGGACAAGGAAAAAATATGCAAGTAAATAGCGTGCAAATAATAGAGTTTCAAATATGATACATAACATGGAGATAACATAGGGGTGGTGTAGCTGAGAATGACTAAGATTAAAAAAAAGATGGAGGAAGAGAGGAGGCCCAAGTACTGCCAATGAATGGACACTGAGCTGAGTTTCCACTGATCAGAAAAGGCTTGTGATGAGTTAATACCTGTAAAGAAGATTCTCATCAAGGAAACAGCTCATGTGGACAGCCTGGGTGTGAACATGCTAGGAGAAGAAAAATAATAGTAGGCAACATTAAATAGGAAACAGGATTTTTAAAACTATTTTTAATAGAACTATATGTATATGTTTGTGTCTCCTTGCAGGCTTATGCAGACGAGTAAAGTGCCACCATAGGAGACCAGAAGAGGATATTGGAATCCCTGGAGCTGGACTTAGAGGTGTCTGTGAGCTATTTAGCCCACATGGGTACTGGGAACAGAAATTGGGTCCTCTGTATATTCTCGACTGCTGAGCCATTCAACCTGGATTGATTGTTCATGTGTCTTCTACTGAGTTAGCTGATCCCTTTTCTCCTGAAAGGAACTCAGATCATAAGCTATCATAATAATGATCAGAACCCATCGTCTAGCCAACCCAATTGTCACTATAATCTTTGAATATTCTCAACATAACTGCTGTGGGATAACCTTTCTGTACTCTGTGAATATGTGTTACTCTCATTGGTTGGTAATAAACCTGATTTGGCCTATAGCAATGCAGAATAAGACTGGGCAGGGAAGCCAAACAGAAAATACAGAGAGAAATAGGGTCAAGGTCAGAGAGAGAGATGAACCAGCCCCTGAGAAAGCAAGATGCCAGAGTTCAGGTAAAGCCACAATTCATATGACAAAATATAGATTAATATAAATGGATTAATTTAAGTTATAAGAGCTATCTAGTAATAAGCCTGAGTTACAGGCCAAGCATTTTGTAATAATAAAAGCTTCTGTGTGTTTATTTGAGACCAGGAGCTTGGGATAAAAGAAAGAGCCACCTCTAATTACGCATAACTTTCTGTAAGAAAAATGTTTTTAAAAATCTAAGTATCTGCCGTTGCAAGCCTTCTCTGGAGGAAATAACCTTTGACTACTTGTTTTTCTGCATTCATTCAACAAATCCCCAGCTGTCTTTCTAAAGCCAGGACTGACAAAGGTTCCCAATTTCAATCGACTCACCAAGGACAGTTGTCACAGAAAACGCTGCAGTGCACTTCATCCCTAGAGAAAAAACAATCCATATGTTCGCCCACTGAGATGTGCAGTCATGTTTTGCGTCTCATCTAACTCAATATGTCAGCTCATACATTGTACTATGACTTTCCTTCTCAATATAAGTTTCACACCTTGATGTACTTGGAATAACCATTTGCTGTTTATTCTTCTCTGCAATGTTTAGATTCTTAGTTTTTCTAAACATTGTACATCATTTTTGCTTCAGGGTGAAATACACATACATGTGTACTGAAAAGAAAAAGTGGGATGTCAGATTAGGATTCCATGTCAATGAAAACAAGTATTCCCTATTCTGTTTTTTCCTACTGAGAACACTCTAAGGTGATAAATACAGGAGTCAGTACAACTTTTCAAAGTTAGGGTACTAGGAAAGAAACACAGGAAGCTGGGACAGAGTCATTGCTATTTTAAAAGAGAGATAACCATGAATAGATCCCATTTGCTGTGGAATAATGAGTGATGATTGATGAGTGACTGTATACCAAATTTTTTCTGAAATTTTTCACATGGTTCTCTGCATGTCCCGGGAAACTCAGTGCCCATCTGTCAATCCAGGAGATGACTCTGTTGTAAGCAGTACCCTCTTTCAGCTGTTTTTAAGAAGATATTGCTCCAGGATTCTGTTCCACTCCTAATTATTTACCACTTCAGTCTCCCTGCAAAATGCTAAGCACCAAATTTATCATGCTATAAAACATTTTTAAATTATTATTTGATTAACTCTCAGCAAAGCATGTGATATTATCATCAATTTTCATAGGGCGCTGTCTACCACTATTAGTTTAGGACAAATTTCTTTGTTTCAAGTGTTTGTTTCAAAAACACATTTCTTCAACAGAATATTACTTTGGAAACTGTACCTGAGGCTCCACAGACATAGAGGATAGGCCTGAGACATCTATTGATTTAGTTTTAGGGCCTAGTTTGGTGTCTTATAAGTATTAAACAAAACTAGTTACATACTAGCCTACACCACTTTCTTTCAGTCATTAAGGGGAAAAAAGTTTCTATAAAATACATTTAGTAGTTGTTTGCCACCACCAGAGAGGCAGCCCATACCCTTGAACATGTTAGGCAAATCTTGTCCACCAAGCTACCTGCCTAACCTTCACATATACACATTAGAATTTAATAAATGTGTTGGGTGATCTTACAGATGAATCGATGCCTACATTCACATTATTTCTTGGGTTAGAACTCTATTGTCATAAGGTTGATTTTGTGATATTCTGGTCCCCTTTTCTAAAATTAGCATTGTTAAAAACATAGTAATAAAAGAAGTAAAAATTATGTCCCACACTGCTGTTATGACATAATAACTTATAGAAATCAAAGTTCATTTATATATTTTGCATTGTATGGTTTTTAATTTTGCTGCAGCTGCAATGACAAGGAGAAAGCAAAGGGGGAGGAGGAGACAGAGAAGGGAGAAGTAGTAGGAGAAGAAGAAGAAGAAGGGGGAGGAGGAGAAATTAACTCAATAGACATTGCAGCATGGGCTTTGAAATGGAGGAGTATATCACGTAATATCCAGGTAAGGCAATGCATTTGCAGATATCCTCATAGTGGCAAGAGGGAGACAGAGAAGCAGGAATGTGTTGGTAGAAGTGAGTCGGGGCATAACCACTGCTTTCTAAGATGAAGGAAGAATTGCAAGGTAAAGAATGGAGAGAGCCTTTAAATTTGAAAATTGACCATACACACACATGGCCCGCCATTGCATAAGGCAGGTGGGAAAGCTGGCACTGAGGTCAGAAGGGCAGGAGAACTGGCCCTGCCTGTCACTTGGTGCAACACTAAGGGCAGCAGGCCCTGTACCTCCCCTGGGCAGCATAAGAGAGCCAACCCTGTTGGCAGAGGTGTAAGTGAGCCAACCATGAAGTTGTCAGCAAGGGATTGTTGTCTGCATTACTCATCTGACCTGTGGTGCCATGGCCAAGGGAGAGATTATCCCCCCCACCATCCATCAATGCCTGAGTCCAGTAGGAGAACTGACCCTGAGGTCATAAGGACTGGAGAGTTTCCCTCTCTTCGCCACCAACAGCAACACTGGGAAGAGCAGGTCATCTACCTTGCCTGGGTAATAAAATAGAGGCAATCATGTGACCAGAGGTTTGGATGAGCTAAAATTGTGAGCATGGGAGAGCTGTCCCCATTATTCATCTGTCATGGGCCCCACCCCCACCATCACCCATCAACACCTGAGGCAGGTGGGAGAGCTGTCCCTGAGGTCATAAGAGTGGAGGGAAGAGTGAGACTTGCCCCTTATCTGTTGCAGTGTGCTTGGGAGTAGGAAAGTGAATCCTACACTACATCTGAGCAACACAGTAGAACTCACCCTGAATATTCTTTGTAGTATAGAAAAGATGTGGAAGACTCAACCCTGAAGACTTGAAAGCAGGGGAACTGACCCCACCTCTTGTTCATTCCTGCAAAGTGTGAACTCACCAAGTCAATGCAGGAGAGCTCACCTTAGTGGTGAGGACAAAGATGAGCTGGTAGGCTGATCAACTCTGCAACTATGGAAGGCCCAGAATGAGGGTTTGGGGTTGGCCTACCCCAATTTCCATCCATCTGAGATTTGTTGGAGCATGTGAAGGGCCTGGTTCTGCAAATCCAAATCTGCAGAATTTGCAGAACACAGGGCAAGAAAAAGCAGGATAACCAAGAGAAGTCCCAATGAGATTCCAGTGTCAATAGTGTAGCAGAAAGTTGAAGTGTAGAACCAGACCAATGACTCTTTGCAATGAATACTTGCAAATAAAGATACATGGATAAAAAGGTTTACTGCACAACTCACATGCCACACTACAGCATCCATGAGAAAATTTTCTCGTCTTTTTTCATTCTTTAATTTAATTTTATTTTTGGAGAGGGCAGTTGCAAGGGCAGAGGGCAGATATGCAGGGACTGGAAATGAATGGTACCAGGATGCATGATGTGAAAAACACAAAGATTAAATAAAAAGAAAGTTTAAAAATGTTGAAAAATTTCCAGAAAATGATTCCCTCCTGTAGTTTCCTTACTAAACATCATTCTATGGACTCATTTTAGACCTCCTCTTTCAGCACTATGAAGTAATAAATTAATTAAGTCACAAATCTTTGTTATTTTGTTATAACTGAGATCAGGATATAGTAAAATTACTATTTGAATGTTTTTCTTTTTTATTATTTCTATTGAGCTATTTCTCCACTCCCTTCCCTTCTTCTCCTCCTCCTTTCTGCCCTCTCCTGTGGTGTAGGAGGTCCTTCTGTCTATGTGTTGCTTTCATTGGTTGAATAAAGAAACTTCCTTGGCCTTTTGATAGGGCAGAACTTAGGTAGGCGGAGAAGACAGAACTAAATTTTTGGAGAAAGAAAGCAGAGTAGGAGAGAGCCACCATGGAGCTGCCAGGTCAGACATGCTGAATCTTTCCCAGTAAGCCACAACCTCATGGTAATACACAGATTAAGAGAAATGGGTTAAATTAAGATGTAAGAATTAGCCAATAAGAAACTAGAACTAATGGGCCAGGCAGTGTTTACATGAATACAGTTTCTGTGTGATTATTTTGGGTGTAAGCTAGCCAGGCGGCTAGGACAGACAAAGGGACCCTCTCTCCCAACAGAGTGGAGCCCAACATGGGGCCCACTCCTCATGTTACAAATAGCACCCTCAGTCTACAGAATGGCACCAATGTGGTCAACTGCATCCACATAAAGCCTGACAGAGCTTGGGAAGTAATTCTGGGCAGAAAAGAATAGAGTAAAGCATGACTTTTTGCTAGCAGCAATTTCTCGGGTCTGCTCTGCTTGCTAAAGGCAAGCAAGTGCTCTCATTTAAGAGAGGCTTCCTGACTCAGCTTTAGCTGCAAAGCCCTGCAACTCTTTAAGAGGTCCTTCCAAGAAACACTTAAATAGTGTTGATAAAAAGCTGACTACATGCTTTTCAGTTTTCAGCCATAGCAGGAAAAAAGCTGCACCGTTTTAAAATGCCAGCTTTCTGGGCTGTCCTGCAAGGGCAAATTCTGACTCTTTCAGGCAGACGGTCTGACTATGGAGCATTTGAGTGTGGTTTGTGAGCACACTGCTGCAGTTTGCTTGTTGGCAGGGACCTTGAAACACTGTAGAGTTGTGGCAATAAACATGGCTACAGCTGGTACCTCTGCCATGAGGCTGAAATCTCAGAAAGCTAAGAAATGGGCTGGATCCAGCCATCAAAGCCACAGTTTTAATCCTACTCATATTGCTTAGTAAATTAAAGACTCATGTGGTCAGAAAGAGAGAGAGATGCAGTAAAGATAGATTCAAAGACCAAGAAAACCTCTAAATGGTTTACTGTGTGTTTAAAAATATATGCAGGCTTGGGAAAGAAAAGAAAAAGGTTAAAGTCCTTAAAATAAAAGAGAAAGAAAGAGAGTAGTTGGGTGCGGTGGTACACACCTTTAATCCTAGCACTGGGGAGGCAAAGGCAGACAGATCTCTGTGAGTTCAAGGACAGCCTGGTCTACAGATTGAGTTCCAGGACAAAGATACACAGAAACCCTGTCTCAAAAAGCCAAAAATTAAAAATAAAAGAATTAGAAGTTAAAGTAAAGCTACATAAAGATGAAAAATAGACAGAAATTCTGGATACTATATGTTATTATGCTCTCTTTGAATTGTTTGAATGCTGAGGAAAGAGCAAGAGCTGCTAAAAGATATATGTTTATAAATGCTACTGAATTAATCTATGATAGATATTTTGAAAATACCTTGACTTCAAAAGTGAAGTAAAAAGATATGTTATTTTGGAGAAGAGATTTTGCTTTTGTTTCCACAGGAAATGAGAGGCTGTCGATTCATTCTGTGTTAACAAAAATCAGGTTTGATCAAGGAAGACCACCTGAGAAATCTCTGGTAGGAACAGATGGCCCAGATGTCAGAGTTCTACATCCAGAACAGATTCAAGACTGCTGCCTGAGATGATCCTGACTCACAGGATACTCCAATCAGGACTTGATCATACTTCTAAATTTTCTTTAGGTCCCCATAAGATTATCAGCACCCAAAACCAGCAGGAAATAGCCTGGAATACTATGCCTACATTCCCCCAAAATGGACTATGGATATTTTCCTTTGTCTAAAAAAAAAAAAGAGGGGGAAGTAGTGTGGGAGAATTGTCTATATTCTGTGAATTATGTTTTAAATAAACGCTGATTGGCCACTAGCCAGGCAGTAAGTATAGGTGGGACAACCAGACAGGAAGTAGAGGTGGGGCAATGAGAACAGGAGTATTCTAGGAAGAAGGAAGCTCTCTTTCCAGTCCTGTCCAGACACTGAAGAAGCAGGATGTGACCTGACCCGCTGAAAAAGGTACTGAGCCATGTAGCTAACATATACTAGAATAATGGGCTAATGTAAATTATAAGAGTTAACAAGAAGCCTGAGCCAATGGGACAATTGGTTTATAACTTATGGAGACCTCTGTCTGATTTTCTTTGGGACTTGCCTTCTGTGGGTTACTGGGCAGGACAGAAACCCCAACAAGCTGGACCTAATGCTACACTCCTGTGAGCCCCACTCTCCAAACTTACTCAGTTTTCCTTTTATACCTTCCTATATAGATCCATGTATGCTTCTCTTAGGATCCTCTTTGTTGTCTAGCTTCTCTGGTGCTGTGGCCCTCAGGCTGATTTTTCTTTGCTTTATGTCTAAATACTACTTATGAGTGAGTACATATGATATTTGTCTTTCTGGGTCTGGGTTACCTCACTCAATATGATGTTTTCTAGACCCATCCATGCCTGCAAATTTCAAGATGTCATTAATTTTTACCACTCTGTAGTACTCCATTGTGTAAATGTACCATGTGACAGGTACCAGCTTTCAGTCCTCTGAGTTTTTATTGAAATCTGAAAAGGTCAGGGTGACATGAGGGATGAGAGTAGAGAAGGGGACTGCATGGGACGGTATCTTTATTAGAAGTATAGGGAGCCCTGCTAAGATCTTGGTTTTTGGCAAATGATTGTCAATTAGTTTGATATTGTATCCAAAATGATAGTATCTGATAAACCATTCAGTCCAGGGATGTCTAGGAGATTAGTCAGTCTTGTCCAATTAATCCCTAAAAGTGGTTTCCTAAGGAAGAAGAACGACAGTGCTCCAGCTAAAGGCATGTCACCAGTCAAGGGCTCCAGGATCACCCACATTGTCCAATGAATCTAAATACTTTTCACACCAGCTCCACAAAAATATCATTTGGTCTCCAAATCAATGTCACAATATCTGAAGATCCAGAAAAAAAATGCCTTTTCTTTACATTTTTAGTATAAACCTTAACACCATTGACTAAGGGGCTGCTGACCCACGTTCACTTTTGTGAAGCTGAAGTGGACATTTGCCCCCCCCACGTAGCTGGTTCTATGGTTTATCAAAAGATCTTCTCTATAGATTGACAAATGAAGGGATACGTGTGCTTTACCATCTTAGTCAGACATCAAACTCTTTCAGTTTCTGGAAAATGAACCCAGGTGGGCAGTTTGCAGACGTGCGCTCCCAGGCACATGACTTGCTCCTTGTTCTCCAACAGTGCCAGTGGACAACACAGGTGGCTGGCCTTGAAGCCACAGCTAGGGCAGCACCAGGCAAGAAGCCCAAGCACCAGCATCACCCAACCGAAGATCAGCTGAAGGTAGCCAAGGGCGTACACTAACAGCAGCAACCTGAAGATGTGGCCACTGCCGTATCTACCCACTGGCTTTCAAGAGTCAAAGGAAACCGGTAGCTGTGAGGACACACTGGAGCAGTCAGCTTCAGTCTCTCTCTGCAGGACAGGCCCAAGCACCCACAGCTAGGACCATGCACCAAAGTCCCAGCAGGCCCTGCAAAAGCAGCAGGCATCACAAAAGGCTCTGGTGGACCCAAACACCTGGGGCAGTGCAGGCTAGGCCGTGGGACCTGGGGCCCCAGCTTTACAAGTGACATGTTGTTTCTGGATGGGCTGCCAAAGCCCAACGTGGGCCACAGGCCACCCCCCATGCACTTCTGTGAGGTCTGTAGGGTCACCTGCACAGGGCTGCAGACATATCAGGACCATCTAGAAGGAAAGAAACATCAGAAGATGCAGGCAGCTCAGATGACAGGTACACAGCCCAGTAGAGGTTCGAGAGGTACCCAGAGCCTTCACTGTGGCCTGCACTGGAGCAGATGTATATGCTGCTCACATGAGGGAAGCCAGACATCAGAAGTTACGCACCAGGCTAGAGAAGCCTATTACCTCCAAGCCCATGCCTCAGGGTATCACCTGAGGCTCACACAGCACCCTGAGACCACAGTCAAGCAGGAAGCTCACACCAGTCACAGCTCACACACCTCAGTCCTGGTCAGCACTGGCCTCCAGGCCCTCATCTCCCAGGCCACCATGCAGCTCACTTCTCCCTGCTGAGGTGAATTTGACAGGACCACAGATGAAAGATAACTCCACCCTGCCTGTTAGCATCCCTCTGAGAGAGACAACTGGTGATCACCAGTCAACAGGGGTGGAAAATTGTATCAGATCCTTAAGTCTAATGATTAGTGGGGGAACTTCTGTGGTTCTTTGGGCCACAGCCATATGCTCACATGGTGTCTCCTGACAAGGAACAGCGTTCGGGAGCCGAGCCTTGGTTCTAATAGTTTTCTTCTAATAGTTTTACAATCTTTGATTTTAGGCCACACAGTCCTTAAGTCTAAGTCATGAGCCCCTTCTTTTAAATCTCAGAACCCTAAGGTTTTTGATACTAGTTTTTCATGACTCAATGAAGGTTGTACTCCAGACTCTTTTCTTGACATCCAAATTCTAACTTTTAAACTTCCTAAAGTCTCATCTCACACATGTACAATTCAAGAATATGTCTAGGATTTTCAGAGAACACATGAAGATCTCAGAGTTTAAGTCTTTTGTGGGTTTTTCCTTTAATTAGATTCTCCTTCCAAAGTTTAGCTATTCTAATAACGAGGGAATTAAATGTGTATTCAATGTTGTATTTTCCTTTTAGAAATACTTTTATTCTTTTGAGTTTCTGCTAGCTGTGTGTCATGCTACTATGCCTCCATATAACTCTTTATATACATTTTTGACATTTATAATTGCTAATAGCATTAATGTAAATTTCTGTGGCACTATTATTCAAAGTAAAATTCTCTAAGGAAAAGTTTTAAACTAATGCCTGAAATGTAAAACATAAGCAAAAGTAAATATCTCACACACTGCAAATGAGTGGGTTCTCCACTTATTTGACATTTTCTACCTACTTATAAGCTTACAGAAAAAAAAATCTGCAAAACTAGATTAAGCAAACCATGAAGAAACAAGTAAATTCAGAGCACGCAGACACCACTACATAAAGCAAGTAATCTCATTTCCTCAACCAAGGAAGGATATTTTTTTAAAAAATGACTTACATAATAAAATATGTTAAGAGCAAGTAACAACCAAATGCCATAACTGGTAAGAATTCTAACAGTCAATATCAAAGGATCTATTTGAAGACATTAAAGAAACTGGAACATCAACTGAGTGTTAAATGATTTTAGCCAATTTGTTTGTAGACGCAACAACGGCATGGTGCATATATTATTATAACATAAGCAACTAATGATATATTACAAAAATCTTAATAGAAAATAATATAGCACTAGCATCAGAAAAGTCCATATTATAAAAAAAAACAGGCAACACATGAAAAAGTGGGATACTCTGACAAAATGCTAAGGGTTTAAGAGAGAAGGAAAATTTGATTCTACTGCTCTTTGAAATTTTCAGCATCTCTGACACATGTTTACTCTACCACAGTTGGGAATGACTGCCGGAGAATTCCTCATGTTAAGTCCAGCCAGGCATCCCTGGCTTCGATGCCTCTAGAAGGAGCTGGTTTATGATGATGGTTTTTTATCAAGAGGAAGGAAAACATCCATGTAACTGTTGCCTTATTCTAGGTTATTTATTTCTGTCTTGATGAGCAACTGTTTCTTTGTCCTCACCGTGTGCATCCAAGGGTCTTTTGTATGTGAAAGGCACTGCCAGAGTCCCCAGTATTTGCATTCCTCTTCTGGCCCACAGACATGCCTTCTTATGTTCAATTTGTGGGGAAGAAAAAATATAATAAAATTCTGATTTCTAACTGACCAATGCCATGTTACAGTTCAAACTTATGGAAACATTTGCAATTGTAGTTCCCTCCTCTGAGATGACTCTACCCCATGTGAAGTTGACATAAAATTAGCCGCCATAGCCAGCAATTCTTTAGAATTTAGCCTGAGCTGAGAGAATTGGGACCAAACAGAAGGGAGTGAAAACAAATAAGGAAATTGGTTGAAGGAGATTTGGAAATTGCTTCCTCCATGTTTTAACTCAGTCATAGCTCCTTGCAGTTTTTAAGTATTTATTGTTAAATATGCTGTTTGTAAAGAAGTCGAGGCTTCAAGAAACAATTGGCATGCAAACGGGGGGATTGGAAATCTGAGGGACAGATTCCTTATCCATTTGATTAGTTCTTTTTCTAATTCATGGCACTTCAGGCTAAAAGACAGTTTATGTTACATTGAAGTTTAGTCCTCTCACTTTGCAAGCTAAGAGAAGAGTTGTAAACAACTCAATATGAAGGCATTCTCATCAGTAGCAATAAATGATAAGCAAGAACCTTCATGTTAACCATTCAAAGATCTGGACTAGGGGAAACCTCTATTAGGAGCAGTTATATAAAATAATAGAAAACTAATCATTGCAAAGTCTGAAAAGTACAAATCATCTTTGTAGGTACACATGGCCATCCTTATAATACCCATTGCTGCCAATAGAATATTTTATAGAATGCTTCTGAGATGCCCAAGAGAAATAAGCCTGTCCTAGTGAAGCATTTTTTACTCACTTTTATTATTCACTTTGAAATGCATATTTGATTAAAATGGGCTTTCATCACCTCCTTCTCCTTTTCTTCCCTCCAGCCCCTCCCAGGTGCCCTCCCTTGTACCCTTACATGCCCCCTTCTCAAGTCAATAGCCGCTTTTTCTTTGATTATGATTTTAATGACAGAGGAAGGAAATTAAAAATCAATGAGATAAATTCAAAATGTGATCGTAAGAAAGATGTAGCAGGGTCATGGAAAGTGAAGTGGGGAGGCTCAGCTATCTACATGGTTGGTAGCAAAAGTATACCGGATGGAAGTCTAAAACATAAATAGCATAACTAAACAGAAGGGCAAGAGTAATGCCTTCTGGGAATAATTCTGTACAAAGGTCCAGAAGTAACTTGTATCCATAAGAAATATGTCTGTGTCTCAACCTCACTGTCAGCCTAGCAGAAAATAATCACTGTCTTTTGGATTTACCATGTTTGGTAACTCTCACTCTGGTCTTTAAATTCCTTACCATTATCTGCTCAATTTTTTTTTCCATTTTCACCTCGATTCCTTTAATGTTTTTTTATATGGATATCCATCTGGCCCAACTAAAACTCACTCACAAGACTCTAACCTTTTAACGACCACTAAGATTATTCTCCATACATGTTTAATTACAGTAAGTCTAGACCAATTAATCTAACTTCTGCAACAGGCAAAGAACTAACATCTCCATGTGTATAGGCAGATGGAAAGGGAATGTCTTGTATTCTGTCCCATGGAGAGACTCTACAGTAATTCCCTGACCACCATACCAGTGGAACAATGAGGATAATGATTTCATGGTTTCAGAGCCATGGTGAGGAAAGAACATGTAGCTAGGGCACAGAGTCAGAAAGCCAGCCTCTGCTCTTTACTCTCACAGGCATTCATCCATTACGAATGGTCCCTTTCTATGTGTCAGAGATTACAAATAAAATCCAAAATAGTGGTTGCTTTCTTCCTTCAAAGACGTAATATTGTTCTCCAAGGTTGTAGAAAATAGGTTTCTATATTATTCATAATACTATATGTTTTCTTTTTAACAGGTAAATATTAATTATAGCTAAACAACTGTATTTTTGTGTGCACATGTATGTACCTGTTGGAGGGTGCACATATGCGTTTCTGCATGCAGCAAGCAGAGGTCCATGTCATACGTCTCTCTGTAGCTCTCCACTTTATTTGAAGCAGGATTTCTCTCAGAATCTGGCACTCACCAGGACATGTTGTCTGGATTGCCAGCAGACACCAGAGATCCTCCTGTCTCTGCTTCCCCAGGACTGGAATTATAGGCAAACATCCTTACATACAGCTTTATTTATGTGTGCTAGGAAATCATTGCAAGCATTTTACCAAGGGAACCTCAGAACAGCTTCTCTGAGAAATTATTTAGTGCCATCCAGAAAGCATTCTTTGGTATTGAAGAATGCCTTTCATAATGAAACATACTAGGTTCCAATCAAATCTTGGAAACACTAGTGAAAACTAATTAAAGAAACTTTCTTTGTATAAGCCACAATATCATAAGCATATGATTGTGGAATCAGGCCCTATTCAAATACCCTAACAAATAGAAGAGTGGAATCCAGATAGATGCAGGAAGTTGCTGGATATAGGCTCATTGAGAATTTAGAAGAGATTATCAGAGGGAAGGCTGAGGATGTGACCTATCCACAAGCAGGAAGACAAGCTTTGAATTTTTCATTGCTATCAATGGTTTCTTTTCTGTCCACACCCAAAGACAGCATTGAACCTGTTATGAATTTCTGCCAGTACTTAGATTCTGTCTTCCACTATCCTTGGGGATCTTCCTTCCTGATTTCTATCCAGCATCATCACTTTATCTCTTTTCACAGATATCACACTCAGATCCTAAGATGACTGTCAAGTTGGGTTGTTTACCTATGAGACTTGACTTAGCAGGTGGGTGAACCAGTCTTAATTCATCCCACAGATCACCTAATTGCCTGGAGAAGTTGTGACTGGTGTGCTTGTAAGTTATGAGCCTGTATATGGTCTTGAACACGGGTAAGGGGCAGGCTTCATTCTTGTCAGCCTCTCTAAATCCACTCCCAAAGTCCAGCCTTACTGAGCATGATCTTCTAGGAGGTTTTGGATTCTGCCTCAGCTCTGAACTTAGTACTCTTCTATGATTCCATTCAATCATAAAAGTATGTTTTACAAAAGGTAAATTGTTCCATGGCACTTTATGTTACAAATTCTTTCACAGACCCATCTTCTACTGAAAACCAGAACCCGTGATAAACCCTGCAAGATCATGCTTGGTCAGAGGCTGTAGTCCTCTCTGATAGACCAATTATTAATTCACTGCTATTTAGTCAGTTTCTGAACACTGGTTTTTGTTGTATATCTAAAATAAGCCAAGCTCATCGTCACTCAATCATCTTGAAACTTGCTACCTTTTTTATCTGCAAAACTCTCAGGCACAGGGGATTGACTGCAGCTTCTTGTCAAACTACTATTGTATGCTCTGAGAGGTGATCCTGGACCATTCATTCCCAAGCTACTTCCTGTGAGGTGTTCTTACCCTACTCAATATTTACTCAGTTGTTTTAGTTAATTCTGCCCATAACTCTTATCACCCTCTCAAACTTCCCTATTTACTTTCATAAGTATAAATGAACATGTTATATGTCTAGCATCCCCAGTCCATCTTGATCACTAAGGAGGGTGACTCTATCTCTACTTCAGTGATCACTTACTCTTTCCTTAGACAGAAGAATAAAGAATATGAGAGCTATTTCAGCTGAGCTCTTCCCTGCAGTGCTCTTAGATAGGAGCCCACTCACCCTCTCTCTCATTGTACTTTCATGCACACTTGGCCCATAGTGAATTTTCAAATACTACATACATTATAAACTCAAGGGAAGTGGGATACTTTGTCCCAGGAGTCCACTATCAAAACTTCTAACCTCTCTCCCTTCAGATTTTAGCTTTGCAAGGAGGAGTGAAACTCAAGTTCACCATGTTCTTTGGCTAAAGAGAAAGGATAAAACTGGAGATGTCTTAATGAGCTGAAGAAGGAAGCATCTTCACCTCTCTCATCTCCTCATGGAATCTGATGCTTAAGTACTCTCTGTACACCTTCCCTTCCTCTTCAGGTGCTAGCATGTAGCCGTGTTCATTGCAGTGATGACTGGAAGAGATGTAGAAATGTATTTTACATGCCATCATTGAACTCCTCAGTTACAGCTTCACTTTCCAGTTTGGAATAGGACATTTATTACCAGAGGGCTTCATGAAAAGCATCCTTTTCAACATCACTCCGTAATTATATAGATCCATAATTTCATCCTGGACCTTTAACCATTTGTATGGACTGAGCCCCTTTGACAAACAAAATAGAATTGTCTGAAAGAAATTGCCCTTTATGCCAGGTGAATATCAAACTCTGCTAGAATTTATATGCCATGAAAGATATTCCTCTGTTTTGTTCATCACTGTAAATCCTTTGAGCCAGGGATACCTGGAAAGATTACCTCCAGTAAAAATATCAGAAAATTGATTGAATGATTAAACATTAATGGATGCTAGGCAATAGTGGTTAAAACTGTATAAAAAGATAAATGTATAAAGACAGTTATTATTCTTTTTAAATTAAAGAATGAAGGTCCAAATCACTTAAGGTGTCTTGGGATATGCATGTATAGTCTTTTTCAACTAGGATTAAAATCTAACAAATCAGACTCTAGGATACTTAACTTAGTCTATTAGACTATTAAGTACATGTCTATTCATGCAATGTACTACCTGTTCTCTAAGGCTGGAACTGGGCTGAGGACTTCTTCATTTTCTTGTATTTTGACAAAAGAATAAATAAAGCAGGGCACAGCCAACTCCAGAAGACTGTGGAGTTCACTTGCTGTAAAGTTTTAGGAGGCTCCAAGTTTATTTGGCAAGTTCACTTTCTAAAAGGTTCTGAATGGTAGTGACATCTCGGATCAGTCTAAAAAGATGCTTTCAACCTAGGGAGCTATTCCTATGGATATGCATATTTTATAAGAATGTCTTTAGAAGGGGAAATTGTGGTAGAAACAGAAGGAAAAGAACCAGAAAAGCCCTGAAGCTGTGTATCATAGTGGGTGACTGAATAGATATTGTAGATGGCTTTCAGTAATAGGCTTTCAGTATAAGACTTAAGAGCTCTGGATTAAAACATTGAGCCCCATAGACATTACTAAGAGGAACAGGAAATTCATGACACCTTGCAATAGTAGCTATGAAAACAGTATGCTTAGATACATAAGCGAAGATGCTAGCTGGAATCTTTGGATGTTCATCCCAAACAGTGGATGATGTACCACCCTTCGAAAGATGTGACGTTAATGGCAGAAAATGAAAAATTGGTTCCCTATAGATCACTAAACACTGGTGATGGTGATGGTGACAGGACCCAAGTGGTCTCAGTGGATTCCAAAATATCTTTACCATTTCTGAAATTGTCACAGTGCTTGGCAGATAATATACCAGCCATCTTTGACTGAGATTTGGTTTCTTCCACATTATCACATTATACAGTTTTCCCCCTTTACACATGACGGTGGTGTGGGTTGAAGAATTGCCAAGCTGCCTGTCAGCAATGGGGCAGACATGCGGGGGGACAGGCAAGCAAGCAAACAACCAAATCCATGACTGAGGATCACTCACAACTGCGATTAGAGTTTGAAGGTATTGCAGAACTTTGGACTTTTAAATCAGTCTGTATTTGTAGCTACAGGCATGTTTACACCTGTATCTTTCATTCCTTTCTCCAAATGTCAAACAGGTGTTCCATTCTGGATGTGTGTGGGCCATGTGACTGTGACAATTTGAAACAGAGTGTCTGCATTACTAAGGATAAGCTGAGACGGACAAATGAGTTGTTGGACTGTATTGCAGTGTCGGCTCCAGGATATTCAGTTATAGGCATAGTGTGTGCTGGTAGTGACTCTCAGCTCGGAGAGGGACATTTAAAGAGGAAAAGCTACCCTTCCCAGAATTAAGGAATCTCAGTATTTTCCCAGTTTATTTGCTTGAGAAGTAGACAGCAGAGAGATTTTCATACATTTTTGACCTGTTCTTGGCTATTCGCAGCGTCTGGTCCAGCATCTCCACTCATCTATGAAAGCACCATGAATATACAGGGTGGCTGCATGAAGACAGGGGTGGAGAGAGAAAACTACAGAATATTTAGTTTTAGATCTGAAAATTTGAAAGAATATTTTCTTTTACTGACAAATATTCGGTGAAAAGACACAGTTATATAGAACACTGCAATGAACAATATTTTCATCTGCTAATTTGTGTGGTCCAGGTATTAATTATAAAGCTATTTACTGATATACATGTGTACCAGGCACCACATCCATCTCTAGGTATATTTCAGTGACAACTCACATTGAACATACGGACCTTCCTTCCTTACTAGTGATATTCCCACATCAAATGCTAGTAATAATATCCTGTCACACAGAGGTTTTATTCTAATCCAAGAATGATACCTATGTCACATGACTGTTTCAAGCTCTGCCCAGGGGCTATTTTCTTGGGACCTAGGGCTGACATCGGTTAGACCTGTTCATGTAAGCCAACTTCCACTAGTGTTTGAATGTGACTCAGAAAATTTGCTCAGTTTATACAATGCTTCATAATGTCAATATAATGAGGGTAGTGATGATTGCTTAATCTTGTTGCTGCTCGAACTTAATGTATTAAAGCTTATTATGCCTTATGCAGCATCTGGCATACAAAGAGTCTCTATAAATTATGGCTTAAGTTTTTATTTGGTAGAAATAAACTAGTTAAAAAATAAGTAAACACTTTGTGATTTCTAATACACAGTATTTAGCATAGGCTGGACAGAAGGAGGGATGATCTACTTGCTTCACTGACAGAGATTCAGTTTTTCAAGATGCATATTTCTAAACATGGATGGTTGTAACTACTGCCCACTATGAATGTATTTAACACTACTGAACTGTAATCTCAATATTTATGCATTTTACTGCAACAAAAATACTGGAAAGGTTCGGAGACTCTCACTTTTATTGCGCAATTATGGGCAAGTGGACAATCTCCCCACCCAGCTCTCTATCTTACGCTTGTCACCGAGGGCTGCTCTAGGGGCTTCTAAATAATTCACATACCTAGAGGCAGGCTCAGACACAAACGTAGCTAGGATTTCAGCCTGCTCCATTAAAATCCATTCCCATGCAGCGCCTAGGCCGTGAAGCACCCATAAATAACCCAAAGCGAGGGAAGCTCCATCCACTGGAGAATCCCCTGCCAGCTCCCCTGCAATAGCAGGGCCAAATGAACCAACCTCTATCTCAGAAAAGCATGGCTAGGGACAATAAATGCTGCACTCCCATGGTAAAACCTTGCCTGAACCAATCTCTCAAGAACCTGAAAGGGAAATCCAATGGGTCAGCATTGCTCTGTCCCTAATGTAGAGGGCAGTAGACAGAACATGTGATGACGCCCAAAGCGCTTCAGACAGCCTGTCTGTATCCAGATGTCCTTTGTGCTGGCCTCTGGAAAACATTCATATTCTTACCACCCCAGAAAGTCACCTATTTAAAAGAAATCATGGTGTGGAAAGAATGGTTCAAGTGAAGACGTCTTAGAATCATGGGCTGCATGGACAAGGGCTCACTGGTAGAGCCACACTGTCAGCTCGTGCTGCTTGGAAGCAGTGAAGCCCTTCTGAGTGACTATGAATTGCTCCTCCTTTAAATTGCACTTGTCCAAGGATAGGCAACACCTAGCTTTCCTCAAGCTGCTTCTCCAGACTCCACTTCTTTCGGGGGGCACACACTTGCTAAGACGTAGGCATACATTTCCAGTTGATTCACAAAGGACTTGCAGGGTCTGACACACCATGGTGTGGCCAATGAAAAGTGCTTTTCTCCTGGGGCTTTCTGGAATCCTTTGCTGGGTTCTACAAGATATCATCATAAAATGCTAAGGGGAATACATTAACTACCTAGGGCTGCTGTAACAAATGCTATAAACAATGAAGCAGTCTAAAACAACAGACATGGATTCTTATCTGAAGATTAAGAGTGTGAAATGGAGCTGTACATGACAGTGATCCCTGGTAGGCTCTAAGGGGGAATCTGTGGCATGCATCTCTTTCTGTTTCCCTCAAGCAGTCGTAGGCCTTGGCTTAAAGCTGGGTAAGATCACTCTACCTCCATTTCCCATGTGCCTCTTCTCTCAGCATTTCTTTTGTGCCTCCATGTTCCAAACATTTGTCTCCTTTGAAGGATGTGGATGTGATCACTAAAGTTATTCTCATTCTTCATGATCTTCAATTTTGACTTTGTTGTTGCTGTTTTTAATTTGGAGCAAGGGCATCTTACATTTATTACAGCTGGAAAAATTCTATTTCTAAATAAACTACTATTTACAATACTCTGTTGTGCCTGCATCACACAGAACCCCCAAAAGAAACCACCACAGAGCCAGTATCCAATGCAAAACACACTGGAGTTTATTAAATACAAGCAAATTCAGACTGTAATTCAACACACCGACCCAGCGAGTTGGGGAAAACAGCCCCGAGCCCTCAGGATTAAGGGTTTTTTAAAGGGGAAAAACTTCAAGCAGTGTGGCATTAGCCTTGGCATTTCAGGATTGGGTATGGGTATACAATCTTTGAACTCAATGGTTGGAGTATAGGGGAATTTCAAAACAGTAACTATCCACAGACAAGAATTTCAAAACAGCAGTTAAACAGATACTACATTTGAAGTAAGGACATTTGAAGTAAGCAGATGTAAACAGTTGTTTAGACACCTTGGTGGGGTCACTTTGTCCAGGGCTGGTACAGATTCTTGGAAATGTTTATGACTTTTGTTGGATTGCATCACCCCTTCCCCTAGTTAGGTCCTGTCTAAAGTGAAGTTCTTTCTCAAAATGGAGTTTGTTCTGTTTCTTAAACTTGAGTTAGGTCTTCAATATTTTTGTTGTAGTTTTAGTTTTTGAGATAGGATCATGTGTATGGTGAGAATTATCTAAAACTCATGATCTTCCTGTCTTACAAACTGTGACCACAACTAGTAAACTGGACATCGTCTCAGTACATGAAGACTTCTGAGAATATTACTGGTACAATTAAGTAATGGGATGTTTGGATCTATATAAAAATATAAATGCATTAAGAGATCTTTGTAACTAAAGCTATGCTTTTGTGTGTGGCCAGAGTATTATGTCATTGATAAAGTAACCACTTAAAAGTAAGATAGTTCAAAATTGGCTGATTCACTATTACAACTTATCTTCCAGAAATAAACACTTGTTGTGTTTGGGTATGACATTAAAAATATATCAACAATTATCTGTAATGGCTATTTCGATGTGCAAATTTTTACCTGCTATATATCTCTGGGATGTAAAATTGTCTACATATAATTCAATGGAACCAATTTGTTGCAACAGACTATATTCAAAAGAAGTAAGGAAACTCCAGCCTTCAGTCCTGGATGACATTGAGATACGTTATCTCTTGTCCATTGCTGTGTACTCCAGGCTAGCTGGCCTATGAGACAGAATAAGATTTCTTTCTCTTCTCCTATATCTTGGTAGGAAGTGCTGGAATTACAAATGTTTACACTAGTCATCTGGCTTTTACATATGTTCTGGGGATTTGAAATCAGATTCCCAAGCCTGCACAACAACTACTTAATCCACTGACCCATCTCTCAGGACCTGTTAACCTTATTTCTTGATATAGAGCACTCACCAATTGACCAGAATGACTGGCCAGTGAGCTCTGGGGATCCATCTTTCTCTTTACCCCAGGACTAGGGGGTTGAGATGAATGTCACCATGCTCATCTTTTACATCAATGCTCGGAACTTGAACTCAGCTTTTCATGCTTACACAGTAGGCACTGTATTGATGGAGACATCTCCTCCTCACCTTCTCTGGTTGGCATCCCCACCAAACACACTGGTTTTAATGCATCCCCACCAAACACACTGCTTTTAATGCAGCAGTATGAATACTATAATTTATGTATGTCTATATGTTACATATATAAGATGTGCTACATTTGTTTATGCTGTGCAACATTTGTTAATTATGCAAAGATGTGTCACACTTTTTTAAAAGATTTATTTATTTATTATGTACACAGTGTTCAGCCTCCATGCCTGCAGGCCAGAAGAGTGTGCCAGATCTCATTACAGATGGTTGTGAGCCACCATGTGGGTTGCTGAGAATTGAATTCAGGACCTCTGGAAGAGCGGTCAGTGCTCTTAACCTCTGAGCCATCTCTCCAGCCCCGATGTGTTGCATTTTTAAGTTGCATTTAGTTAGCTCTGTGAAGCTGTGTTAATACGACTGCCTAAAACACCTGATTTGTCTAATAAAGAGCTTAAGGGCCAATAGCAAGGCAGGAAAAAGGATAGACAGGGCTGTTAGGCAGAGATAAATAGAAGGAGAAATCTAGGAAGAGAAGGAACAAGAAAAGAAGGGCCAGTCACCCAACCACATAGCCAGACAAAGAATAAGGAAAGAAAAGATATACAGATATAGAGAAAGATAAAAGCCCAGGGGCGAAAGGTAGATTGGATAATTAAGTAAAGGAATTCTGACTAGAAATAATCTGCGCTAAGGCCGGTCATTTATGAGTAAAACCTAGGCCTGTGTGTGGATCTATTTAGGAGTTTGGTGATGGGCCCTTCCAAAGAATAAAGAGTGAAAAACAAACAACGTCTATAACTTTAACTCTTACAAATGAAAGCTCTTTCAGATGCTTAATAAGCAAAATTCCTAAGCAAAAAACAATATGAAAGAGCTATCAATACAGAGGGAAGACTGTGGACTTAAAAGGCCAGAACCTGAGCCCCACTGATCCTATGTTACTAGGCACACTTTATTTTTGAGTCATACTGGAGGCGGTACTCCTTTAGCTAAATTTTGCTTTGTGTAGCTTAATATTTCCTAAACAAGTTTATTAGTAAGTCTTTTGCAGCATCAACTTTACTATTTCAAGTTTTTCCTTTGGCTCTGGGAGAACAAATGCTTTGACTATGAAAGCACTACCAAAAGCACTGCATGAAGGTGCTTTTCCTGCATGGCTGTCAGAGCCTGTTAACATTTGATGAAGTGTCAACAATAACTACCTTTCTGTGATGGAAATAACAACATACTTATGGATCAGCTTAATTGTGATGCCAAAATGTTTTATCTCAACCCAAACACAAGCTCATTTGGTTTTCATTATGCTGTTAGTCTGTAGAGACCTCAGAAATTTTGGCTACAGATAAGGCCATTTGGGAGGCACATTTCTCAAATAATTAGCTTGTTTGCATACTACAGCAAAACTCAGGCAAAGGTCCACAATGGCCTGCAAGTAAGTGTCTGCATGGGCATCTACAAGCCCCAAATAAAAGAAAAGTGATGAGACCTTTGAACCACTCTTCTGCTAATGGAAGGACAGAATGCTAGTGGCCTTGTCCAATGTCTCTTCTGCAGCAAGGACCTCTCTAAAACTCTTCTTTGTGTGATCTCACCTCTCATATTGTTAGAGAATGCATAACACTTCCCAAGTATTTTGGATAGTTTTATGTCAACTTGATACAAGTTAGAGTCATCTGAGAGGAAGGAACCTCAATTAAGAAAATATAGGCTTCCTTCCACAGCAGATGCTAATGAGTGCAGAGACCTACAGCCAGACATTATGCAAAGAGAGAAAGTCTAAATTGGAGGCTTTCAAGGGTCCCCTCCCCTTGGAGACTGGAGAACACTGGGGAGGAGGAAGAGGGAAGATTGTAGGAGTAAGAGAGGATGGAGGACACCAGAGAAGATGGTTTACTGAATCAACTAAGCAGGGCTCACAGGGGTTCACAGATACTGAAGTGCCTGTGTGGGTCTGTGCCAGGTTCTCTGCATATAAGTTATGGCTGTTAGCTTGGTGTTTTTGTGGGGCTCCTAACAGTGGGAGCAGGTCTTTCTCTGACTCTTGTGCCTGCTCTTAAGACTTTTTCCTTCCTATTAGGGGCCTTGTCCAGACTCAATATGAGGACTTTTGCCTTGTCTTTTTGTATTTTGTTTTGTTCTGTTTGGATGTCATCTTTTGGAGTCCTGCTCTTTTCTGAAGAGGAAATGGAAGGGAGTGAATCTGGAGGAGATGGGAGGTGGTGGGGGCTGGGAGGAGGGGAGAGTGGGAAAACCATAGTCAAGATACATTGTGTAAGAGAAGAATCAATTTTCAAAAAAAATTAAAAGAAAAGAAAATGCCTCTATCTGGTAGGGCAGTGGGGTGAGGAAGGACTTAGAAATTTTTTAAGGGACTGGCAACTGAGAGTTTGATCATGCTCCAGTGAGCAAGTCCCAACACAAATGGGACCTGGTGGGATTTTGGATGAGAGAGGATACAAAGGTGGGTAGGTGAACCTGGGAAGAATGGGAAATAAGTATGATTGGGGTACATTGTACAAAATTCCAAAATAATAAAAATATTATGTTGGAGAAAAAGACTGGGATGGTGGAAAGCTTGCAGGGCATTTTGTTAATTAGTTATTGATGAGGGGGAGCCCAGCATAAGGTAAGCGGCGCTACACCTGGACTGGTGGTCTTAGGTGCTGTAAGAAAGCAGGCTGAACAAGGCACAAGAGGCAAGCCAATAAGCAGCTCTTTCCCATGGCTTCTGCATCAGTTCAGACCTCCAGGTTCGTGCTTGATTTGAGTTCCTGCCTCAGTTTCCTGTAACGGATTGTGATTCAGGGTATGTAAGCCAAATAACACTGCCAGATTGTTTTAGGTCACGGTGTTTTGTGGCAATAGAGAAGTCAGTAACTAGAACACAAAGACAGCTCACTGCAAGGGTTGCAAACTCCTCACCCCGCATACTGAACTATCCAAAAATGCTTTGTGGTTGTGTTTTCTTTCTGCATTTCCAGCAAGTTTCCAACAAGTGACGATGGTGTGGGGTCTAACCACAGTTCCTCAAGACCTGCAGGATAGCATGTTCTGAGTTGTTCACAACTGACTTGCCACAGTGCTCATTAACATATTGGAAGTGGTTGGGTGGTGAACTAGTAACAAGGCCGTGTTAATAGGAGAGCAGCGGTATGAATAATCCACTGCCCTGAATCACCCCAAAACCATTTCGGCTTGCTTTTGGAAGGGGTTCAAGGAAGAGTTTAATTTTGCACAGCACCGGATTTGCTTCATAAATATGTTTTGCTAAGGCCAGTGTTAAAATCCAATGACTGTGGTCTCAGTAAATGTACGTTTTCCTCCAGAGGGATATGGTATGTCAGCTGGCTGGTCAGACAAACCTGCACTCACAATTCACAAAGCAGGCACGGGAGCTCCCCAAAGGATAACAGAGAGCTGTGTCCACAGAGGTCACTGAAAACTGCAATTCCTAAGAATGTGCCTCAAAGTTAGGGGAAATTCCCTACTTCTTTCTATGTTGGGAGAGGCTGCTCATTCATTTCCCTGGACCACCCAGACTCATTTCCCAGCCGCCCAGACTCCCGAAATAATCACCCAGAAACTATACTATTTGCAATACTGTTTGGCCAATAGCTTAAGTGTATTATTAGCTAGCTCTTACATCTAGAATTAACCCACTTCCATTATTTTATATTTCACCACAAAGTTCATGGCCTACTGGCAAGGTTCCAGCTAACAGCTTACGTCTTTACCCATTGGTGGCTACATGGCATCTCTTTGACTCCACCTACTTTCTCTCTCTCTCTCTCTATATATATATAGATATAGATATAGATACAGATATATATATCCCAGCCTGGATATACTCTGTAAGCCATTAAGCCAAAAGCCACTTCTTTATTAGCCAATAAAAGCTACACATATACAGAAGGACCTCCCACACCATTTCTATACATGTCCACCTTAATGAAGCTCTTCACCTGTGGCATTTCAGAGGTTTCTCCCATGCTTTCTGTTGATACCCACATAAAACACAAAGATGGTGGCACACACCTTTAATTTCAGCACTCAGGAGGCCAAGACAGGCAGATCTACCTGGTCTTCTGAGCAAGTTCCAGGACAAGCTCCAAAGATACACAGAGAAATTCTGTCTTGAAAAACCAAAAAAGAAGAAAGAAAGAAAGAAAGAAAGAAAGAAAGAAAGAAAGAAAGAAAGAAAGAAAGAAAGAAAAAGTCCACAAAGGCTATAACCAAGGTTGTGTAAGTGTGGCAGATAAGTGTCTATAATTTTGTCTTATGGAGATTGTAAAGGAATAAAACTGCCCAAGCTCACAATTCTTGCTCTGACTAAGAGGCACATGAAAGTTTGTGGTTAGGGGCAGTTATAGTGTGCAGATGGTCCTCAGGAGTAAATTTAAAGCTTAGGAAATACCTAGTCCTGACTCAGTACCCCATGGCTGTAGCCTTGTGGCATGTGCCTTTATCTTTTTCCTTCTCTTCCTTTGTTCTTTCTTCTCGGTCTCAGTGTCATATTTAGCACATGGAGAGAACCTGTGAAGGGCACATTATCTTGTGAGGCCTTGGAAGGAAGTTTATTCAAAAACACTGTAAACAAAATTTGCTTCAGACAGAAATAAGTCCAATACCATAAACGAAGAAAGTAATGATATTACCTCAATTGCTGCGTTCTTGTTGGGGGAAAACACTGTGTTAAATGTCTACCATGAATTACTTTATATTTAATTTTCCAAATCTCTTTCATGATTTTTTTGGCATTATTTTACAGATGAGAACACTGTGGCCCCAGGTGCATAGAAGTGGCAGCCATGTGCTAACTAATTATCTGTGTGTAAAAAAAAAATACAATGTATTTTGCTCATACTTTCCCCTCTCCAAATTCTTCCCAGGTCATACCCACTCAACTTCATGTTCTATCTGGCTTTTCTCTATCTCTGGGAGGCCTGCCTGTTTTTTAAGGGAAAGCGGAGGAAGAGTGAATATGGTAGAGAGTGGAGGGGGGAGGGACTGGAAGGAGTAGAGCAGAGGGAGGGAAAATTGCAATCAGATAGATGTAACATATGAGAGAAGAATAAAAGAAAAAAAAACAAAGAACAATAGGACAATATCTCTTTTTAAAAATGCCTCCTGAAAAATGATCATGTCCACACACATCACTTATGGACCAGTTTAGATTTTTCTTGCTTCTTCACTCTTTGCTCCCTATTTTAGCTCTAGTTAACAGACCAACCGGACCTAAGCTCCACAAGCCCAGGACCCTCAAACTGGTATGTGTTCTGTACACTACTCACGTGCATTATTGGGGTCTCTCCTTGGTATTTTCTAGAGAAAAGAGCTGGTGAAAACAAAGGAGATTAATGCCTTCCTGTGATGATACTAGAACCAGTTGTAACCTAGGGACGGAGTGGAGGCACAGGCAAATAAACACCATCCTTTTTCCTTTGGGCAGACTCCCCTGGCAGCACTCTATAAACTTCTCTAACAATAACCTACGATGGAGCTGTCAGAGCTATTTGATAGAAAAAAATGTTACCTTTATAGCTTACAGTTGTCACTTTTTAAAGCTAGAATGTCCTCCACTGGTTGGCTGTAGCTGATGGTACCATACCGGGAAGCTGGAAATCACTGAGAAGCGGGGCTTTGTTGGACTAAGGCTGGGCTCATGAAGATGATAGTTACCTCAAGTCTAGTCTTTGCTTCTGAGTCCACAGCACATGAAGCGATCAGTACAAGCTGCTCCCATGCCTCCTTTGCCATGTGCACTGGGCCTTCTGAAAGTAAGAGTTGCTTCTGTCAAGTATTTTGCCACAGCACTGAGAAAAGTGGCCCGTGTGCATGCTCATCTTGATTCCTCGGTTCACATTTCCTACACCCTTGTATTTTATTTGGCCCTCCTTAGAATCGCATCCATGTATAAAAGGCACCCCAAACACCTTTGCCCACACTTCGTTTCTGGGAAACTCAAATTAAGACAATTTGAAATTTCACAGTCCTGCCCTATGTGGAGTAGAGCTGCTTTCAGTCCCCAGTAGGAGAGATGAGAAGGACGTGGGTGGATTTTTCTGTCCCGCCCAGCTTCCAAATAACAGCAGGGAGACTTCATATTCATTATGAAAGCTCAGCTAAAAACTTAGGCTTATTTCTAACAAGTTCTTAAATTAACCCATTTCTATTCATTTACTTTCTGTCTCATGTATTTCTTACCTTTGCTCTGTACTGTTTCATGCCGCTTTTCTGCTTCCTCTGCGTCTAGCTGACGACGCCTCTTGACTCCGCCCTTCTTCTTCCCAGTGTAATCTCTGCTCCAAAAATCCTGCCTAGCTACTGGCCGTTTAGCATTTTATTAAACCAATCCAAGTGGCACATATTAACAGTGTACAAAAGGATTAGTCCATAACAGAAGTAGGAGGAAAAGGGAAGATGAGGTGAAATGTACGTGCACAGCTGTGGTTTGTGTCCTTAAAACCTGTTCCAGGAAAAAGCACTTCTCTGCTCTAATCCATTCAAAGCAAATATTGCCACAGCTTTTGTAAGCATGGAGGGACACAGTTGCAAACAGAGAAGATGAATGGCTTGTTGTTCTTTTGTTACGGAAGGATTCATACTCGTTGTCTGCCTCCAGGCCTTCAGGGAACTCACTGTCCTGGGAGTCTGCTGAGCTTGCCCTTGTTAAAGGCTTTGCCAAGGTCAGGGGAGGGGATGAGTCTCCTGAAGCCAACATCAGAAACTAAATGATGTGTCCAGGTGCTACTGAAACCAACAAACCAACAAACAATAAGCCCAAAACAACAACGACAAAAATATACCCACGGCTGTTTTCCTGAGAAGTAAAACTGTCGGTGGAAGGCGTGGCTCAGAGCCAGAGTTAGAAATGAACAGGTGTGCCTCCAGAGACAGGCTCCGGCACCTTCCCCAGGCAAACAAAATTAACACGTGTTTCCTTTCTTTTTTTCTCTTGGAAAAATCTGTTCAAGAACCTAAAAGAAAAAGGAGAGGAAAAAAAAATGAAACTCACAAGAACAAAGGTAGTTCAGACAGAAATCCTTAGAAAGCATTACTGTATACACTAAAATAAATGTGGAATTGGAACCTGAGAACGTGTGTTCTCTTCCATATGCTGAAACTAATCCAGTTAAGTGTGTGTGGGGGGGTGTTACAACATATGTAAACCTGAAAACAGATGCACCTGCGCAACATGACATGAGGACAAAAGAAGAAAAAATTAGTGATGAGGGGCTGAGGAGGGACTGAATGGGCTTTTTGTTGCTTGTAATTCTGCATGGCATTTTTTTGTCGGTTTGGGTGATGGACAAGTATATAAATATGTTTGATACTGAATGTGCAAACTGTAATGTGAAGTGCCACAGCTTCCATCCCAAATGCCTCTGCTAGCTGTATGAATGTTCACTAAATTGTAGACTGTAGATCTTTAGTTAATTTTGTTGTGTGTTGCTTTTAATTTGTTTGCAAGTTTTTTTATAATAAAGTTTATAAACTTAATTTATAAAAAAAGAGAAACATATGCCTAATAACTGATCTCCAAGTGCAAGGGACTGGGGTCAGTTTTCAGGTTAGCACAATACTAGATAATTGTGTTTTCCATCACACACTCCTGAACTTAGTGCATTTGGATAATGCATTTAATTCACCTGCATTCTCCATAAACACAGTGACCCAAGTACTGAGCAATACCTCAGATGAAGGAACAGTTGCTAATGTGGTCACACCATATACAGCATAGTAATTAATTCTGTATGTATGTGTACGTATTCAAATTCAGTACTTTTCCATTAATGAATGGATAGTGAGATTAAGAATGAGTGGTGAGCTACAGTGATAGTATGGTTCAGAACACATGTATGAAGTTTGGACAACATTACAAGGTCTTTACTGGGATAACTTTATGATATTATATGTGCATAAAATATTAATTCCTACATTCATTGGATAAACTTGTATATATTAAAATCCCAACATTCAGTGTATTTATAGGTTAGTAGGAGATTGTGGTTTTGTTTAGTGTTGTAATAATGTTTGCTAATATTTACTGAGTATTAACAATGGTGTTACATATCCTTAGAAATAATATCTTGTTTAATTCTCATAATGACTCATTAATTCTTATAATGATGTCAGTATGGTCATTCTCATCTCATTCACTGAGGACTAAATAGACTTGGATAATTAAGGCAACTTAACAGAGATAGGAAGAGGCACAGGATATGTAAGAGGTTTGAATATAGATATTCTTGTCTACATGGGTGACATCGCTATGCTATCTTGTCTTTGTACATAATCATTTGATTTCTATAATAATTGATAAATAGGACAGCCCCTCTATCTGTATAATACTGAAAAGCAGAGATACAGTTAGTTACCTAGTTCTGTGCACCCAGAGACTGGGATAACTACCTCTTGATTTCAGGTTTAGAACTCCTTCTACCAAACTAGAGTAGAGTCTGGGATTCTATATTCTATATTCTACCTTCATGTATTATTATTATTATTTTATATTACATGTATGGGTGTTTTGTCTGTTCTCTCTTTGCATGAAGTACCCAAAGACGCCAGAAGAAGATGATAGATCCTGTAGAACTGGAGTTAGAACCTCTGTAAGCCACTATGTGGGTGCTGGGAATTGAACCTTTGGAAGAGCAGCCAGTGCTCTTAACTTCTAAGTCGGGTCTCCAGTTCTTGTGTTTGTTTTTTTTTTTTTTTTTTTTTTTTTTTTTTTTTTTTTTTTTTTTTTTTTTTTTTTTTTTTTTTTTTTTTTTTTTTTTTTTTTTTTTTTTTTTTTTTTTTTTTTTTTTTTTTTTTTTTTTTTTTTTT